>JAODAL010008790.1:0-115087 GCA_025379985.1 Phyllomedusa bahiana | reverse complement strand
TTGCTTTGAAAAAAATTAAACATTTTCAGCTAAAATTGCAGATTGTTGGAAGAAAAAGTTTTAAATTTTACATCCTAACGCTAAAAAAAATTTGTGAAACACCTGTGTGGTAAATATCCACTAAAAACCCCTGGATATTTTCCTTTAATTAGTGGTTTCCATATGGGGGGTGTAATAAAAGGGGTGTTTAAAAAGTTTTAGCCCCCAAAGGTGTCCCAAACCGGAATGGCCCCAAAAGAAAATCAGTTGAAAATGAACCCCCCCAAAGCCCGGGTAGGTGCTCCCCCATTCTTAGGTTTGTGGTTGAGCCAAATAGCCACTGGGGCCAAATTTGGGATGTCTCTAAAAACGGAAGATTTGGGGGAATCTATGTTGAGTTGCATTTCCCTGGTCACATTTACCGTGTTCCAGTAAATAATAGATAAAAATTGAAAATCTGCAAAAAAAGAAAAAATTATTAAAAATTTACCTCCCTTTTGTTTTAAAATTTCTGTGAAACACCGGGGTTTTAAAAACCCTCAACATTTTTTTTAAATATAAAAAATTTAATTTTTCTTAGAGGGAGCTTTTATGGGGGTACTAACAACGGGCCCTAAAAGCCTATCAGAACGGAGGGTCTCTAAAAAAATCTATTTTGCAAATTTTCTGAAAATGTGCAAATTACTACTAAATTTCTAAAAACCCAAATTCGAAAAAAAAATAAAAATTTTTAAAAAAAATAGCCAACCAAAAAGTAACATAGGGTTTAGATGCATTTAAAAAACTATTTAGGGGAATAACATTTTCACTTACAATTTAAAAGGGCAATTTTTTTCAAAATATGCAGAAATTTTTCAAAAATAAAAAAGGGATTGTTTGGACCCCAATTTCTACTAACTTAAACACAATGTGTCACGAAAAAAACATTCTCGAATCACATGGATAGGAAAAAAGTGTAAAAAATTTTCTCACATAAATTTGACTATCCAGATTTAAAACGGGGCCCAGGAAAGGTCAAAACTGGCGCGGCGGAAGGGGTTAAAAATACAAAGACATAAAGAACCCTAATATTTGCAAATCACCGGAATCGTACCGACCTGCAGAATACAGATAATACATTATTAATACAGAAGATTGAATGTATTAAATGTTTCCCAGTATATTCTATGGCACGGTCAATGACACCATTAAAAAGTATAACTTTCCTGCAAAAAATAAAAGCCCTCATATGTCTGTGTAGACAGAAAAATAAAAAAAAGTTATATCTCTTGGAAGGCAAGAAGAAAAAAATGAGTCAAAAAGGGGTTAAAACAGCAAAGTGGATCTTTCATTTGAGTGAAGGAAATCCTAGCAAAAACTAAGGGACTGTATAGAAAGCGTTGTGGGCAGAGGCGGATGTACCAGCAGTGCAGCCACACGGGGCCCAATGTCACCTTCTTGTAGAACTGTCTGAGCTAATACACGTCATGGCTTTCAGGGGTGCCCTGTGAGGAGATATGGGGTAACAAAGGCCCTCGACTTTTCCTTTGTCTGTTTCCGCTAGGGATATTTGTTGCAGGGGCATTACTGGGGCTTTTTTGCGTGAGGTTTTTGTGCGTATATAAAATGGGCAGGTTGTGGGGGTTTTGATGCTAGGGCAGGTTCTGAAGTAGATTCTGAGGGTAGTTGATGCTGGGGCAGGTTCTGGAGTAGGTTCTGGGGGATAGTTGATGCTGGGGCAGGTTCTGGGGTAGTTGATGATGGGGCAGGTTCTGGGGTAGTTGATGCTGGAGCAGGTTCGTGGGTAGTTGATGGTGGGGCAGGGTGTGTGTGATGATGGGGCAGGGTCTGGGGTTAGTTTTTCGGGGGCAGGGTCGGGGTGTTGATGCGGGGGGGTTCGGGGGTATTTGATGTTTGGGGAAGGTTTCTGGGTAGTTGATTTTGGGGGCAACGTTCTGGGGTATTGATGCGGGGGCGGGTTCTGGGTATTGATGCGGGGGCATTTTCGGGGGGGTATTATGCGAAGCCATTCTGGGGGTATTTGATGCTGGAGCAGGTTCTGTGATATTGAAATGGAAGTAGCCTCAAAGGGGCTATTCTGTCCTTGTGGGGGTCCAAATTAGATTAAAAATAACACAGGGTGCACCGAGAAATAGATTACAACATGCCTTGATGATGTAAAAACACTTTCCTTTATTCACAAAAAGGCAGCTTTTTTTTATACTTTTGCAAATTATAATAAGAAGCATCACTGTACCTGGCGGTGAGGGTCTATTGTAAATCCTTATCTCCAACCCCTCCCACCACCCAGGAATTTAAACAAAGGGTGTAACTTTAAAGAAGTGCCATCTTGGATTTAAAACGATGATCTGTACAAACTACTACAGGCAAACCATTTTTTTAACACACTAGTGACAAGAGATATACAGGCAGCTTTTAAAAAGCTGTATTTCAAGTAAAAGTCCTACTTAATTAATGTGAGGTAAATTTTCTAACAAAACATTAAAAAGGAACACAAAATATATAATATATATTATAATAATAAATTATATATATATATATTTTATATATAAACCTTTGTTCCCATCCACAACAGTATTTGATGCTTGAGTAGGTTCTTGGGTATTTGATGCTGGGGCAGGGTCTGGGGGTAGTTGATGCCGGGGCAGGGTCTGGGGGCAGTTGATGC
This sequence comes from Phyllomedusa bahiana, assembly GCA_025379985.1. Classification (NCBI taxonomy): domain Eukaryota; kingdom Metazoa; phylum Chordata; class Amphibia; order Anura; family Hylidae; genus Phyllomedusa; species Phyllomedusa bahiana. The sequence goes on along the minus strand of JAODAL010008790.1, from coordinate 112,440 downwards.
CGGGGCAGGGTCTGGGGGCAGTTGATGCCGGGGCAGGGTCTGTGGGTACTTGATGCTGGGGCAGGTTCTGGGCGGAGTTGATGCTGGGGCAGGGTCTGGGGCAGTTGATGCTGGGGCAGGTTCTAGGGTAGTTGATGCTGGGGCAGGTTCTGGGGGAGTTGATGCCGGGGCAGGATCTGGGGGAGTCGATGCCGGGGCAGGGTCTGGGGGAGTCGATTCCGGGGAAGGGTCTGGGGGCGTCGATGCCGTGGCAGGATCTGGGGGAGTCGATGCCGGGGGCAGGGTCTGGGGGAGTCGATGCCGTGGCAGGGTCTGGGGAGTCGATGCCGGGGCAGGGTCTGGGGTAGTGGATGCAGGGGCAGGGTCTGGGGGAGTCGATGCCGGGGCAGGGTCGGGAGGAGTTGATGCCGGGGCAGGGTCTGGGGGAGTTGATGCTGGGGCAGGGTCTGGGGGAGTCGATGCTGGGGCAGTGTCTGGGGGAGTCGATGCTGGGGCAGGGTCTGGGGAGTCGATGCCGGGGCAGGGGTCTGGGGAGTCGATGCCGGGCAGTGTCTGGGGGAGTCGATGCCGGGGCAGGGTCTGGGGGAGTCGATGCTGGGGCAGGTTCTGGGGGAGTCGATGCCGGGGCAGGGTCTGGGGGAGTTGATGCCGGGTCAGGGTCTGGGGGAGTTGATGCTGGTGCAGGGTCTGGGGGAGTTGATGCTGGTGCAGGGTCTGGGGGAGTTGATGCTGTGGCAGGGTCTGGGGTGTTGGGGGCAGGTTCTGGGGTAGTTGATGCCGGGGCAGGGTCTGGGGTGTTGGGGGCAGGGTCTGGGGGAGTCGATGCTGGGGCAGGGTCTGGGGGAGTGGATGCTGGTGCAGGGTCTGGGGGAGTGGATGCTGGGGCCGGGTCGGGGGGAGTTGATGCCGGGGCAGGGTCTGGAGTAGTTGATGCCGGGGCAGGGTCTGGGGGAGTTGATGCTGGGGCAGGTTCTGGGGTAGTTGATGCTGGTGCAGGGTCGGGGGGAGTTGATGCTGGGGCAGGGTCTGGGGGAGTTGATGCTGTGGCAGGGTCTGGGGTGTTGGGGGCAGGGTCTGGGGGAGTCGATGCGGGGGCAGGATCTGGGGGAGTAGATGCCGGGGCAGGGTCTGGGGGTAGTTGATGCCGGGGAAGGGTCGGGGGGGTAGGTGTGGCCGGGGCAGGGTCGGGGGGAGTCGATGCCGGGGCAGGGTCTGGGGGTAGTTGATGCCGGGGCAGGGTCTGGGGGAGTCGATGCCGGGGCAGGGTCTGGGGGAGTCGATGCCGGGGCAGGGTCCGGGGGAGTCGATGCCGGGGCAGGGTCTGCGGGCGTCGATGCCGGGGCAGGGTCTGGGGGAGTCGATGCCGGGGCAGGGTCTGGGGGAGTCGATGCCGGGGCAGGGTCCGGGGGAGTCGATGCCGGGGCAGGGTCCGGGGGAGTCGATGCGGGGGCTGGGTCGGGGGGAGTCGATGCTGGGGCAGTGTCTGGGGTGTTGGGGGCAGGGTCTGGGGGAGTCGATGCTGGGGCAGGGTCTGGGGGGAGTCGATGCTGGGGCAGGGTCTGGGGGGAGTCGATGCTGGGGCAGGGTGTGGGGGGAGTCGATGCTGGGGCAGGGTCGGGGGGAGTCGATGCTGGGGCAGGGTCTGGGGGGAGTCTATGCTGGGGCAGTTTCTGGGGGCGTCGAGGCCGGGGCAGGGTCTGGGGGAGTCGATGCTGGGGCCGGGTCTGGGGTGTTGGGGGCAGGTTGGGGCACTTGCAGGGCTATGAAGCCTCTCTGCCTCCTCTCCAGTGTATATGATCCAGTTGCAGCCACATATTTGCCCCGTGTCCGTGGCTGCCGGGGCTCCTGGTGGCTGCGGGGTTTCCGGGGCTGCGGTGCAGGGGGAGCCCACGCTTCAGGCCGCTCTCCCGGGAACAGGGATATACGGCTCAGCGCCTTATGCTTTGTGAACGCCAGGTGGCGCCGCTCCTCCGGGAATCTGTGACGTGATGACGCAGGAGGACGCATGACGTGAGCTCGGAGCGTTCCCTCAGCTGTGTGTGGATCGGGGGCCTGGAGCGGGTGAGTGCGGACCCGGCTCTCCCAGGGTTGGGGACAGGGTGACGGGCGGTGGGACACGCAGCGGTGACAGGACAGAGGGGACCGGGCAGGAGGTTACAGCTGCGGGCACTGAGCGAGGGAACAGCGGAGGCAGCTTTCTACTGAGTGGCGCGGTCATCTGACAATTCACTGACAGTGAGGGGAGTGGTGGGAAGAAGTCGTAGAAGATATTGGGGCAGAGGCTGAAGAGCGGGGGAGGGGGGAATAGGATAAGGGGGAGTTGGATATGGGGAGGGAGGGAACAGGGGGAGGAGGATTTGGGGAGGGAGGGAACAGGGGGAGGAGGATATGGGGAGGGAGGGAACAGGGGGAGGAGGATGAGGGGAGGGAGGGAACAGGGGAGGAGGATTTGGGGAGGGAGGGAACAGGGGAGGAGGATTTGGGCAGGGGGGAACAGGGGGAGGAGGATGTGGGGAGAGAAGAACGGGGAGGAGGATATGGGGAGGGGGAGGAGGATGAGGGGAACAGAGGGAGGAGGATATGGGGAGGGGGAGGAGGATGAGGGGAACAGAGGGAGGAGGATATGGGGAGGGGGAGGAGGATGAGGGGAACAGAGGGAGGTGGATATGGGGAGGAGGATGAGGGGAACAGAGGGAGGTGGATATGGGGAGGAGGATGAGGGGAACAGAGGGAGGAGGATATGGGGAGGGGGAGGAGGAGGGGAACAGAGGGAGGAGGATATGGGGAGGGGGAGGAGGATGAGGGGAACAGAGGGAGGAGGATATGGGGAGGGGGAGGGGGATGAGGGGAACAGAGGTTGGTGGATATGGGGAGGAGGATATAGGGTCATGTAGGGGTGGCAGGCTCACACGTTCTGGTCAGGCAGGTGGCATATATAAGGGAGAAATAGACAGACTTATGTGGGTAGCGGTGACTGAGGTGTCGTGACAGTGGATGTGGTGGGCACAGGCTTGGTTGGGGGGGAGCTGGTGGGAGGAGCTGTCTTTATTAGGGAGGCTCTGATACTACAGGTCATGGCTATTGGTACCAGTTGTCGGCGATGCTGTGGAGCTCAGCGGTGCCCGTTTTGTGACCTGGGTGTTGCCATATGTGCAACTTCTTACTCCGTTTTGAAATGTGAAGTGGGAGGAGTTTAGTGAGAGGAGGCATGGCCAGAACTAGACCAGGACATTTTTAAGCCACATAATGGTCCAAACCCGCACATTGGGGCCCAGACTTCTGGCTGAGAGCCCCGTTTCTTAGCTGGTGGGGACTTTTAGTGAATGTGGCACAGTCTTCAGGACACTGCTCCAGGATCTGGGGTGTAGATTTGCCCTCCTGACGCTCTGGGCGGGGTCTGCAGACTATGACCTAATCTTCTGCTTTTGTCGTCCCTCTAGGTCGTAGATCGCCGCCGCCATCATGTACTGTCTGCAGTGGCTGCTGCCCGTCCTCCTCATCCCCAAGCCCCTCAACCCCGCCCTGTGGTTCAGCCACTCCATGTTCATGGGCTTCTACCTGCTCAGCTTCCTCCTGGAACGGAAGCCTTGCACAATTTGTGCCTTGGTTTTCCTGGCAGCCCTGTTCCTTATCTGCTATAGCTGCTGGGGAAACTGTTTCCTGTACCACTGCAGCAGCAGCCAGCTTCCAGAGTCGGCCCATGACCCGGCCGTGGTGGGCACCTAGAGGCTGCACGGTTCCCTTGCCCATGGATTGCTGCTTTTTGCCAGGGACATGACACAGCTTGCACCATTGTGTCTTGAGGACTATTCTAGGACTACAGGGACGTGATGGTAAATTCAGACGGTTTTTGTGCAATGGATCCCTCTTCCCTGTTGTCACGCACATGGGGTTGGGCAGAGACCTCTTCCTTGCCACCCCCTGGTATTATCCTGCTCGGGAAATGTTGATTCCATGTATTTTGGGGGCGACTCTTGGTCATGTTTACGTCTCTTTTTCGGATACTGCCCCTCAGTATAACGTGAGTGCCCACTGATCCCGTCTGATGAGACGCCTGGGAGGGGGCATCGCCTGCATCCATGATGCTGCTGCACAGCTGGTAGTGAAATGAGTTGTGTCTATGGGTTCAGTCCACAGAGTGGCCGCCTGCTGGGGGCAGGATCCAGGCCTCCTGTACACTGTATGGGAGGGCGCAGTGCTGTGGACGTGTGGATGGACCCGGAGATTTTATCCTTTTGTGTTGGGGCGAAACAAACCTGAATAAAGCTTTATTAATCATGATGTGGACTTGTCCTTCTCTCTGTGACTGGGGGGGAACGGGCCATATTCTGCATCACTCCCACTTATACAGATCTGGGGAGATTCCCATAAGCTGATGTGTGCAATGGGTCCGTGGCTGTATACACCGTCTGGCCTGGGACGGGTCTATGCTCCTGTGTTTAGTCACCAAAAATGGGACCAGGCCAGGAGGGAACCAGCCCCAAAGCATGCTGAGATGTACTACAGCTGCCAGAGGTGTCGGTCATCAGCTTATCCTCCTGTCCCTATGGCGGTGCCAAGAATGCCACTCGCTGGTCTCCCTATAAAGGCCTCAGTTGAGCTGGCACATTTATTCACTGAGAAGAGGAAGAACATAAAGATGGTGAAGATAGAAGCTCGTTATGCCCAATCCTCATTGCCTAATATCTGCTGCGAGGTCACAATATACACAATACACCTCACTAGATCCCAGGAATGATTGGCATCTGCTGACATTGAAGGGGTTTCCCAAAATTAACCCATACTCGCCTGTTCTGTCACTACCGGTCCCTCACTGATGACCTCACGTTCATGGATCACATGATGCTGTAGCCAATCAGTGATTACTGCATCATGTGATCCATGAACGTGATGTCATCAGTGAGGGATCGTAGTGACAGGATAGGTGAGTATGGGTTAATTTTGGGAATCCCCTTTAATGTCGGCATGACATCAGCAGTGATGGACTGGGAGGAACCCTGGAGCTCTGGCAGTGATGGGAGAGGTAAGTATGGGTTATGAGTATGACCACACACCGGTGCGGGAGCTGAGTTAAGGCCTCCTGTACATCACTGCCTATCGGCCAGGCGTATACAGTGGAATAGCCTAAAAAGGTATTCAATAGACTGAGCCACAGATTTTATTGGGGGCGGGGGGATTGTAGTTCTAGACTTTTTGACTAGATTTGCCTTGTTTATGTCTGTATATGGGGTTTTTGTTGTAAAGGATGATAGAGTGCAGACCACCAAACTTTTTTCTAAAACGCACATGGGCTGCATGTTTTTTTTTAATATGAAAGTCAATGGGAAACCTATGCAGCTGTCGGGGGTCTCGTACTCAGGCAGGTAAATGAGCCACCAGTACAAAAAGTTTGAAGAAGACGGACGGCACGCCTTTCAGATTTAATAAAACACAAAATATTTTTTGGGGAAAGGGTGGTGTTTACTCTTATTATTTTCTACTAGTCCCAGTATAGGACTATACTGAAAAGTCTATTGATTGCTGTTATCACACAGTACATGACCTCTGGGGTCTGTGGTTCTGTGAAGGGGAGAAGCTCCACAACACCTTGCCCATAGCTGCCGCTTGTGGTCAGAGGCCTCCGCATCCAACCCTCCATGAGCAAAACCTCGGAAACGGCACAAGTCTGTCTTTTCTTGTTTGCCATGTTATTCCTGTCTCCGCCTATATGGATGCATTGCAGGTGGTGGTGTCCTGTGTCATATACCGGCTGCTGTGACAAAGTCCTGCCGTCTTATCAGCTCCGACTTTCACTAGAAATGGTGATAAGAGAATTTCCTAACCCTAATGTTCTCGCCTGTGTGTGCGGCTTTGGTGCTGTGTGAGAGGGGTTCAAATGTAGCTGATTTGGTTCAGAAAGTAACAGAAAAGCCGATTGTGTAACAAAAAAATAAGTTTACTCAACTAACTACCTTGTTTCCCCGAAAATAAGACACCCCCAAAAATAAGACATAGTGCGTTTTTAGTTATGAAATTCAGAGTTTGGCTGCTTAGGCAATGTTCACACGGCTTATTGCCGACGTAATTGCGGGGACGGATTTCGCCCCGCAATTACGCTGGCTGCCGTGCAGCGGGGACGGCTGCTCGCCAGCCCCATAGACATTCATTATTCACGGCGCGTACACGCCGTAAATAATGTGCATGTCACTTTCTCCCCCCTCGCGTATTCGCCGGGAGAAGAGACGGAATCCACAGTTCTCTATGAGAACTGTGGATTACCGTAATGACTGGGACGGATTCCAGCCGTACTGCAGCGCAAATACAGCGCGCAGTACGACTGGAATCGGTCACAGAATAAGCCGTGTGAACGGCCCCTTATGCTGATGTTTGTGATGAAATTACTACAGTATATTAATACATATTGATGTTTTGTTCAACAATAAATGTGAATTATTGTTCATAGAAAAAAAACATCCCCTAAAAATAAGTCTTAGCTCGTCTTTAGGAGCAAAAATTAATATAAGACACGGTCTTATTTTCGGGGAAACAGGGTAGTACTCTGCCGCTTCCAGTCAGATGGCTGGCCAGTGCTTGCTGCCCTAGTAATAAATCGAAGAGATGCTGGCGCACACCTTAGGCTAATAAGCTACAGTGGGTGGAAAGAACCTAGGTTCTGCCCTAGTAATGGCTGCAGGGGTGCTGTGTTGACATGGCATGCGGTACCGAAGGCCGAGAGACCAGAGATGTACCAGGGTAAGGTTGGAGTAAGTATAGTGATGGTGTCTTTTTTTATTATTTAAAGGGGTTGTCTAGTTGTTATTTCTTATCCTGACGCTGCTGGACTACGATACTAAAACTTGTCCTTGCCTCCGTTCCAGCGCTGAGACCATCTGCCCCGGTCTTCTGTTTACTCGCTGCTCTTGGTTGCATCGTCACTGCTGCCTGCCGTCACCATTTGGAAGTAACCGCCTCAGCCACTGATTAGTGACATCCCAGTCACCAGTAAGTAAACCGAAGACCCCAGAGCTGGCGGACAGTGGCAGCACTGGAACAGAGGTGAGGAGAGAGGCAAGTATGAATTTTGTTGTTCTATTCCAGCAGCAAAACTGTATTAGAAAAATAAGTGGACAGCCCCTTTAAATGTTGTATATACACTTGTGGATTTTTGCCACAGATTTTTCACTATACTGGGATTTGTTTGCAGATTTTAACATTCCCATTGAAGAGATTTTGTTAGATCAACTGTGGATATTATTTGGGGAACTTTTGCTAGGTGCACATTTACACTTAGTAGTAGTCCCAGTTTTGGCTTGGGCTTTGTTTAAAGGGGTGCTCCCATCACAGACTTTGATTACATATTGATAGGATACGCCCAGGGGCGTAACTAGAGAAGCCAGGGCTCCAAAGCAAACTTTTCGAGCCCCCCCCCCTCCCCTACATGGCCACGACCATGTACCAGGACATGCTGTTAGATAATGTAGATAATACAAAGTGCAAATACCTCACCATACATCTCACCATCATACTGCTACCAATCAAATTCCACTATACTAAGACCAGCATTACCAATAACGCTATTACATAAGGACCTGATTATACCACCAGAACACGACCACAAATTACCACCACATAGTGACTGAATAATACCCCTACACTATTACTGATCAGTACACAAAGACCAATACTGTCTAATAATAATATATAATAATATAGTGACCATATAGTGGTATATACCAGTGTACACAGGCTCTGCAGACTGTATATAACCACCATACAGTGACCATATAGTGGTAGACACCAGTGTACACAGGCTCTGCAGACTGTATATTACCTCCATACAGTGACCATATAGTGGTAGACACCAGTGTACACAGGCTCTGCAGACTGTATATAACCACCATACAGTGACCATATAGTGGTAGACACCATGTACCAGCTCTACAACTGTATTACCTCCATACATGACCAATAGTGGTAGACACCATTACACAGCTGTGCAACATAAGTGATTAAGTGTAGTTACATCTTGTGACTCACAGGTGACGTTTCTCTGACCAGTCGTTGACTTTCTCTTTTGTTCTGCATCCGGTCCAGTCCGCCATCCTGATGACATCTCCCGACCACTTGTCCCTGCAGATTTAGACACGAATATCTTAGAATCCTGACTTTTCCAGCACCTGCCCCCCTGGCTATATGGGGTCCATTTAGGCAGGCAGGGTTTAGATAGGATATATGGGGCCCCAAATAGGCAAGGTTTAGGTAGCCGATAGAGTGCCCCATATAGGCAGGCAGGGTTTAGGTAGCTAGAGGGAGCCATACAGGTCGACAGGGGTTAGGTGGGCTATAGGGGCCATATAGGTAGGGTTTAGGTAGCTAAAGGGGCCCAATATAAGTATACAGGCAGGCTGTGGGGTAACGGCAGGCTGTGGGGGTATACAGCCAGGCATATGGGGGCTGTATAGCAGGCAGGCAGTATAGGGGTCTGTAATAGGCAGGCATGCATATAGGGGTCTGTTTAGGAAGGCACGCATATAGGGGCTGTATGGAAGGCAGCATATAGGGGGCTGTATAGGCAGGCAGGCATATAGGGGGCTGTATAGGCAGGCAGGCATATAGGGGGCTGTATAGGCAGCCAGGCATATAGGGGGCTGTATAGGCAGGCATATAAGGGGCGGTATAGGCAGGCAGGCATATAGGGGGCTGTATAGGCAGGCATATAGTGGGGCTGTATAGGTAGGCAGGCATATGGGGGCTGTATAGGCAGGCAGGCATATAGGGGGCTGTATAGGCAGGCAGCATATAGGGGGCTGTATAGGCAGGCAGGCATATAGGGGGCTGTATAGGCAGGCAGGCATATAGGGGGCTGTATAGGCAGGCAGGATGGGGGCTGTATAGGCAGGCAGGCATATATGGGGCTGTATAGGCAGGCATATAGGGGGCTGTATAGGTAGGCAGGCATATGGGGGCAGTCTAGGCAGGCAGGCATCTAGGGGGCTGAAGAGGCAGGCATATGTGGGGCGTATAGGCAGGCAGGCATATAGGGGGGTATAGCAGGCAGGCATATAGGGGGCTTATAGGCAGCAGGCATAAGGGGCTGTATAGCAGGAGCATTGGGGCTGTAAGCAGGCATATGGGGCTGTATAGGCAGGCATATAGGGGCTGTATAGCAGGCAGCAATGGGGTGATAGGTGGCAGCAGGCATATAGGGGGCTGTAGGCAGGCAGGCATATGGGCTGTATAGGCAGGCAATAGGGCTGTATGCAGCGCATATAGGGGGCTGTAAGGCAGCAGGCATATAGGGGCGTATAGGCAGCATTAGGAGCTGTATAGCAGGCATGATATAGGGGCTGTATAGCAGCAGGCTGGGGCAGGAAAAACGGCGCTCTGTTCTGCTACTCCTGGCAGTGCTGCCTCTGAACGCTCGGGTCGGAGGGCCCGGGCGTTCAGAGGGGATTCCCGGGCCCCTCAGCTCCCACCCCCCCGCAGTGAACTGTTTTGTTCACTGCCGGCAGGGCCAGGGCGGGTCCGGGTAGCGGACGCCGGCCCTAGCAGCTGCCCCGGGGCCCCTAGCACAGGGGCCCCCCTAGAAATGTTACCCTGCTACCCCGGTAGTTACGCCCCTGGATACGCCATCAAAGTGGAATAGGTGTGGGCCCCATCTCCGGAGCAGGACCCTGAAAGTGCCGGCTCAGAACCGAGAGCCACTTGTGCTTTCACACTGTTCTCCATTCTGTTCTATGAGAGTTCCCAGTACTGGTGAGCGGTGTGTTGGGTTGTACTCAATGGCCTCCCGTTTGCACTCTTGCCCCCTTTTCCTCCTCAAAATTTTCTGCCCCTCTTTTCCATCTTCCTCGCTATCTCTGCCCCTCCCCTTGCCAATCCCCGCACGGCTGCCCCCTTTCCCAGGGCATTTTTTTTTTCCCTTTTTAACCATGACCTACAAAAATCTCTGTGATGTTGTTATAAGCATTTCACGTCAAAGGTCCAGGTTTCTGCTCAACACCCGGACCCCCCAAGGGAGTAATGCCCGCCCCTCAGCTCCGCACGCGCATGTGAACGTTAAGTTAACTGTCCGGGGCCAGAGACGGCATTACCGTAGGTAGCGACGGAGGTGGATATGAGCAGCTGCCCCGGGGCCCCCCTAAGCACAGGGCCCTCGTAGTAACTCTACCCTGCTACCCCGGTAGTTACGCCCCTGGTACGCCACAAATTGATAGAGTGTCGCTCCATCTCCGGAGCAGTACCCGAAAGTGCGTCAGACCGAGCCACTTGTGCTTTCACACTGTTCTCCATTCTGTTCTATGAGAGTTCCCAGTACTGGTGAGCGTGTTTGGGTTGTACTCATGCACCGTCTAGCAACTTGCTCCCCTTCAATCATCCTCAACTCTGCTGCCGTCCTTATCACCTCCTCCTCGCTACTCCTCTGCCCCCCTCTGCCAATCCCTTCACTGGCTTCCCATTGCCCAGGGTATTAATTTCACATTACTAACCATGACCTACAAAGCTCTCTGTGATGTTGTTATAAGCATTCTCACTAATGTTGGTTCACTATCTATTCTGCCTAGCAACAGTGATGTATTAAGGGAGGAGGAGACGGAGCTAAAAGGGGTGGAGAGGCGGCAGAGGAGTTACAGGATGCCATGATGGAAGCAAGAAATAAAGTGTTCTGATCCAGCAGATGATTATCTCCAAGTGGATTCATTCCAGGGTACCTGCATCCTTACCACAACACTACAACTGGCGACGAGGATTAAACATCATCAGCTAAAGGTATTTCAGCAAGACAGCAAACTGTGTACAAGATTGCAACACTAGCACCAGCCATGGCCTGCTTACCCTCCTTCAGTGCATTTGAGGTGCACCAGCCCCAAGCTAACCTGGCAGCCTGTTGGAATAAATGGCTAAAACGCTTTGAGATATTCCTACAAGCAATGAACATTACTGACAATGCACAGAAAGAAAGCAATGTTATTACACTATGCGGGGGAGGAGGTGTATGATATCTTAAACAACTCTGCCTAACACTGGGGAAGACAGTAAACTATGAGGTATGCAATGCAGCATTAACCAAGCACTTCTCTCCACATATAAATGCTGCTTTTGAAATTTTCAAGTTTAGACAGACAAAGCAGTCGGCAACAGAAAGCATTGATGAATATCATGTCTGCTTAAGACAACTTGCAGCGTACTGAGGCAAGTATAGAGAACATAGACTGTACGCCAGAGCAGCCATCTTCTGTAGCAAAGCTCACTCAGAAGCCACATGTGTCTTACACACAACCTGCAACCTGCTACAACTGTGGAGGTTCTTATCCTCACCAGAAATCCTGCCCAGCAAGGGAGTAGTTGTCTTTAACTGTGGGAAGCAAAATCACTTTGCAAAAGTTTGCTGATCTCTACCACCATCTTCTCCATCGTCCAAGCATTCCATGCCACGGAAAGTGCTGGCAGTACAGTCAGTGCCACCTAACAATGCGCCCAGCAGCACCTACCTATTCTCAGTAACTGCAGTGGGGTCTCAAAGTGTGTGTGTCAATAACAAACCCAAAACAAGTCATCTTAATAAATGGCACTCCTGTGGAGACACTGGTGGATACAGGGGCCTCTGTCAATGTTATCAGTCATGCTGTCTACAATAAGCTAAAGAGCAGACCTGCTTTGCAGTGTACTAACCTGAAGATTTTTCCTTATGGTTCAGCTACTGCCTTACCTCTTTGTGGCAAATTTCAGTCAGAACTAACATCTGATGGAAATCCATCACAGACACTTTCTATGTAGTGGAGTGCTCTGCAGACACCCTTCTCAGCTGCAGTAGTGCTGTATCTCTGGGTTTAGTGAAACTGGTTAACAGCGTAACAAACTCTTCTGTCCACAATGTTATGCAGAAATATCCGCAACTCTTTCAAGGCCTAGGTAAACTGAAAGACTTTCAAGTGAAATTACATATTGATCAGTCTGTACAGCCATCAGTTCAACCGCACAGGCGCATCCCATTTCATGTCCGCAAGCTGGTGGAGAAAGAACTTCAAGACCTGGAGACGTCCGATGTTATTGAACGGGTGGAAGGCCCAACTCCCTGGGTCTCACCAATTGTTGTAGCCCCTAAACCTAAGCAGCCTGGTAAAATCAGATTATGTGTGGATATGCGACATGCCAATCGTGCTATTCAAAGAGAACGGCACATTACTCCTACTATTGATGATATTCTTACAGACCTAAATGGTGCAAAAATATTTTCAAAAATTGATCTAAAATCAGGTTATCACCAGCTTGAACTGCATCCAGACTCCAGATATATTACAACTTTTAGCACTCACGTCGGTCTGCGAAGTTTTAAAAGACTAAACTTTGGCATCTCATCGGCTGCAGAAATATTTCAAAATGTTATTAGACAAGTTCTTTCAGGAATACCTGGAGTCCTCAATGTCAGTGATGACATCCTAATCTTTGGTACAACCCAAGAAGAACATGACAACCACTTGGAACAAGTATTTCAGAGACTGCAAACATGCAACCTAACTGTAAATACATCAAAGTGTGAGTTCAACAAGGAGTCGTTAAATTTTTTGGGCTATATTTTTTCTGCAAACGGCATTTCAGCAGACCCTCAGAAAATAGCTGCCATAACCTCGGCAAGCCAACCTCAAAATGTATCGGATGTTCGGAGTTTTCTTGGTCTGGTTACCTACTGTGGACGATTATACCTGATCTGGCTACGGTGTCTGAACCCCTACGACACCTTACAAAAAAAGATGCTCCGTGGTTTTATGGACTGCTGAACATCAAAACAGCATTTGACACACTGAAGTACAGTCTAACTAGTGACACAGTCATGGCCTATTTTGACCCCCTGAAGTCTACAGAGCTGATTGTTGATGTCCAGTCCTGTCGGCCTCGGCGCCAATTCTAACTCAGGTCTCCAAGAATGGCAGCATTTCTACAGTCTCCTATGCAAGCAAGGCTCTAACAGAGACGGAACAGCGCTATTCCCAAACCGAGAGGGAAGCCCTTGCTGTTGTGTGGGGATGCCTTCATTTCCACCTTTACCTTTTCGGTCGTCCGTTCACAGTGATAAGTGATCATAAACCACTCATTTCTATATTCAATAAACATTCTTCGAAGCCACCCCTGCGGCTTGAACGTTGGCTGCTCCGTCTACAAAATTACCGTTTTCATTTGAGATATGAGGCAGGTGCTGGGAACCCTGCAGATTACTTTTCAAGACATCCTTCACCGCAATCGGCCAAGGGTGACCTGCCGGCAACTGTTTTAGCCGAGGAGCATGTGAATTTCGTTGTTGCACACTCTATACCAAGAGCAATGACCTTGAAGGAAGTTAAACAAGCGGTGCAGTCTGATCCCCTACTTCAGTTAGTTATCGACACTGTACGATCTAAGAACTGGAGCTCTTTTCTAGCTGAGGCTCACCTGCACTCCCAGGATCATACAGCAAATTTTCAGGCTTTCTTTAATGCAAGACATTCACTCTCAGTTTCCGATTCAGAGTTGCTATTACGTGACAGTCGTCTGGTCATTCCGCAGGAGCTTCAAGCCAGAGTGCTGGACCTGGCTCATGAGGCTCATCAAGGTGTGGTAAAAACAAAGCAACTGCTTAGAGAGAAAGTACGATTTCCAGGAATAGACAAAAAAGTGGAAGCACTTATTGAAACATGTATTCCTTGTCAAGCAACTAGAGTTGACCATAGCCGAGCACCAGTGCAAATGTCACCTCTGCCAGAACGTCCTTGGACTGCTGTTAGTGTCGATTTCTGCACTTTGCCAGATCATTCCTATTTCCTGGTTGTCATAGATGATTTTTCTAGGTTTCCAGTCATTGAACCAGTTTCCACCACCTCTGCAAGAGCAGTTATACCAAAGCTGGACAAGATCTTCTCAGCATATGGCATACCTGAAACGGTGAAAACCGACAATGGGCCGCCTTTTAATAGTGCAGACTTTCAATCTTTTGCAGCTTATCTTGGCTTCACCCACAGAAAAATAACTCCTTACTGGCCTCAGGCAAATGGGGAAGTTGAACGTTTCATGCAATCCATCAACAAGACTCTCAGAATTGCCACCATGGAACACAAGGATTTACAACAAGAACTGCACCGATTCCTTAGACAGTACAGAGCCACCCCACACTCCACTACAGGAATACCACCTGCAACTGCGCTTTTCAACAGGCCTTTGCGCATTAAACTTCCGGACATCCCGGCAGTTTCGGTCCAGACACCATTGACTCTCAATGATGCCTCTGCCAAAGAAAGGATAAAGAAATATGCGGATAAGGGCAGTCGTCGCAGCCAGCGGCTGGAAGTGGGAGATTGGGTTCTTGTTAAAAGGCTGAGACCCAGTGACAAATTATCATCTCCTTATCATCCAGAACCCTTCCAGGTCACGAACGTCAAAGGTACCATGGTTACTGCTCAACACCAGGACCGCCAAGTTACTAGAAACGTGTCACATTTTAAAAAGCTTCGGGGCTATGATCCAGAGGCAACTAAGGAGGAGGTGGATGATGAAGAGATCCTACCAGACACAAGTGGTTCAGCAACAACAGAAGATGCCTCAGAAGATTTGCCGAATTCGTCAAACTCTCCACGCTACCCGATAAGGAGTCGAAGGCCACCCCTTCATTTAGGGGATTATGTTCTGCAGTAAAACTTTATTGTCAATTGGGACGTTTTATTGATTGTTCATTTTCGTGGTTACATGTTGTTCTTGTTTGTGAGAAGGGGAGAGATGTGATGTTGTTATAAGCATTCTCACTAATGTTGGTTCACTATCTATTCTGCCTAGAAACAGTGATGTAATAAGGGAGGAGGAGACGGAGCTAAAGGGGTGGAGAGGCGGGGAGAAGGTTACAGGATGCCATGATGGAAGCAAGGAATAAAGTGTTCTGATCCAGCAGATTATTATCTCCAAGTGGATTCATTCCAGGGTACCTGCATCCTCACAACAACACTACACTCTCCATAACCTCTCCCCTCCATACATATCTGCCTTAATCTCCAGATACCTTCCCTCACACAATCTCTGCTCCTCACAGGACCTTCTTCTCACTGCCCCAGCCCATCAGACTCTCCCCCACTTTATCCAACTTCAAACGCATACTTAAAACACATCTCTTCTGGAAAGCCTACAACCTAGACTATCGCCGATGTCACTACACCCTCCTCAAACCTATCTGCCCCTCACCTTCTGTCTCTTTCCCCTTTCCCTGCAGATTGTAAGCCTTCGCGGGCAGGGCCCTCTCTCCCTCTGTACCTGTTGTTAGTCACAGATTGTCACTATTGTACTTGTTTGACTTATGTATGTAACCCCCTGAATGTACAGCGCCCTGGAATCAATGGCGCTCTAAAATAATAATACTCAGAACTGCCATAGAACAGAATGGAGAGTCGTGTGATGGACTCGCCATTCTGAGCCGGCACTTTTGGGGGCCTGAGTCCATTATTCCTAGGGGTGTGGTTTTATAGGTGCACAAGGTTCATTGGTTTCCTGTATGTTATCTTTTCCTTAGCCAAAACTAAAATTGGCTGGATACAAATTATATTTAAAGCACCTTAAAGAGCTATAATAAGGCTGGGGGTCACACGTCGTTATTTGCTACATTGTAGAGAGCCGTTGGGGTATTGTGGAAAAGTTCCCCGACATAGCCGCGGCTGGCCCATAGGCATTAATAGAACAAGCCTAGTCCTGTTTGGACTATATTTGCTCTATTTGCTAGCGGTATATGCTTTCTGGGTGGGACAGCAACGAGTGTTGAACACTGAACCCAGCCCTAGATCTATCGAGAGCAGCTTTATATTTCATGTTCCTAAACATTTATTTTATGCTGTGGGAGAAGCCAAAAGAAGATCCATTGTAATATGCATTGTCTTTATGGTGATGCAGACGCTGTCAATTAGAAAGTGGACTGTCACTTTTTTTTTAATCTTATCAGGAGACAAAATTCATAAAAACGATCACCTTTGTGACAAAACTGCAAAGTTTACACTAGTGAATATGAACCATGGAGTTCCCAGTTTCCTAGATGCACCCACGACTTTTACAAAACCTCTAGCAGATGTGTATATTGCTAATTTACACACCACCAACCTAGTCACCAGTCCTTCTTCCCACAGGGGCTTGCAACTTAAATTTCCAAATTAACCTATTAGTATGTTTGTTTTTTTTCTTTTGGAGGGATGGGGGGTAATGGAAGGCAATCCACGCAAAGAGAACATATAATGTAATGCAGATTTTGTCTTTGGTCAGTTTAGAAGCCAGCGACATAAGGGCTATAAGGGTAAGCTCACATAGCGTAATTGTGGAACGTGTTTCGGCACGGAATTGTGCTGCAATACGCCCAAATTCGCCCTGCAACTACGGTAATTCATTGTTCTTATAAAGAACTATAAATTACGCCCATCTTCCCCAATATGTATTGAACACGGTGGGGATAATGGAGCTGAATAGTTTTGCCATGATATTAAATTGACGTTCGAGCAACCCCAATGCAAATTTAAATGGGTTGTCTCACTACATTGATTCATGTTACCACAGTACTGTTTTCTTGGTTTTATTTTGAATTCAGGGGCGTATTTACTGACTTCCACTAGGCTGAGTAGAAACCAGGTCTGTAGCTATAGCGACCAGCACTGATGGCCAGGCTCGGACTGGGCCGCCGGGGGACCGGGGAATCCTGCGGTGGGCCCCCCCCCCGAGCCGCTGTGGGCCCCGGAGGCAGTGCCGCCGCTCCCCGGGGCCCGTCCGCGCATCCGCTCACTGAACGCCCGGGACCTGTGTCCCGAGCGCCCAGAGACCGGCCCGGGAGTTGGGTAATAATGTCCCCGACTCCCGGGGCTGTGCGGCGTCAGCGGAGCACAGCGCCACTAGCGCTGCGCTCCGTTTCTCCCCCGGGCAGGCTGAAGACGCTAGGCCTTACCCTGCAGGCCCCGGCCCCTACTGTCGTAGGCGGCGCGGTGACGTCACTTCCGCCCCCTTTGCAGGGGGGGCAGTACGGAGCCGGGGGGCAGCTCGGACCGGAGGGACTGGGAGCCGGAGCCGGTAAGTGGCGGGTTGTTGTTTTTTTTTTTTTTTTTTTTTTTTTTTAAACATCTAAGGGGGCCCGGGCTACACTAAGGGGGGCCCTGGCTCTTCTAAGGGGGGCCCTGGTACTTCTAAGGGGGCCCTGGCGCCCAAAAAGGGGGGCCCGGGCTACTTTAAGGGGGCCCGGTACTTTAAGGGGGGGCCCGGGCAAACTGGGGGGCCCCTGGTATAAAGGGGGCCTGATACCTAAAGGAGCCCAAATTACCTAAAGGGGGCCTTACAGCTAAAGGGGGCACTGATAGAAAAGGGGGGCCCGGGGCTAGCTAAAGGGGGGCCCCCTGACTTTCCAAGTAAAGGGGGGGGACTTACTGCACACTAGTAACTCCCTGTATATCCCAAAAAAGGACCCCTAACGGGCCTGTATACTTTAAAGGGGGCCTTGACTGCCTCTTGACTGCCTCTTCACGGGTTTTGAATTGTGAATAGTGGACTACCCCTCCCATCATTTGTCTTGCTGTATTTTTAAAAATTGCTCTGCTGTGTTCTGGTATGTTGAATGCATAGATTTCCCCCAATCTTGCCCTAAATAATTTACCCTGTTTTATTGTATTGTAGTGACCTGCATTCTCCCCCTTAGCATCTCCTTGCTGGCTTATTTGTAACCCCAACCCATTGCGGGCAGGGGGCCCACTGATTTATATCAATGAACCCCACATGGGTAGTATAAATTTTTTAGCTTGGGTCAGTTGCCCATTTGGGTCGTATCCATGTAGAGTAGTGAACCATATCGTAAGTAAACCCCAGATATGAAATATGACTGAATCAAGGTATTGAATAAAACCGAAATTAGCCCGGAAGTGACCCGAAGGGGGAAGGGGGAACGTCTTTTCTTGTAAGTATCTAGACTTACAAAAAAAAAAATTCCCCATGCTCAGTATTGGTCATCTTGCAGCCATCTATCCGGCTTACCACCCGTTATGCCCCCTGAGAATTTTTTCCCACATCAGCCCTCTCTCCTTCCCTCACCCATGTTTCATCACACACTCCCCTTTCCTTTTAAAAATACCCAAAAACCCACCTGCTCCATTTTGCTGCAAAACGCCGCTATACTCTCACTGAACCATCGGCTGTACCCTTTTCTTTCTCCTGCTTCTTGTGAGGTGACATCCTCCTCCCCCCGGGCCCCCCACCCTCCATTATGTCTCCAACCTCCTCCCCCATAGAAAACCGCTAACCAAATTGCTATTCGTGTACTCTTTTCCATCCCTTTGAAATGTGCCCTGTGGAACGCCCGACCCGTCTGCAAAAAAAACTCCTGCTGTTCATGACCTGTTTTTCTCCAACCCCTAAAACCTGCTACCCTCACAAAAACAGGGTCCAGCCATCTGCCCCCGTTTCCCCTTGCGCTTTCCCCTATGGCGGCCTACACTTCCCCCCACACCTCGACCTGAGAACAGGCCGGGTGGGGGTTGGCATACTTCTCTCCCCCCAACTGCACTTCCCAGGTCCTTCCTCCTGTACCCCACTTACTTTCCCTCCTTTGAGGTCCACCCCCTCAACCTTCACCCATTTTTCCCTCAGATCGCGGTTCTGTACAGCCCCCCCGGGGTACACCCCCAGTTTCGGGATCATTTTGCTCCCGGGCCCCCTCATTTCCCTCTCTACTGAAATACCCCCTCTCATCATGGGTGACTTTAACATCCCCATTGATGACCCCCGTCTCCCTCTGCTCCAGATCCTTTCACTAACCTCTTCTCTAGGCCTCTCGCGTTTACTAACTCTCCCCCCACAAGGTGGAAACTTCTTGATCTGGTTTTTTTAACCGTCCTCAAACTCTAACTTTAATAATTCTCCTTCACCCCTCTGATCACAATCTTATTTTCCCTTTACTATTTCTATTTTTCACCCATCTTGGCAACCTGCCCGTCTCCCCCTTCAAAAAAATCCACTCATGAAACACTCAGGAAATTTACAGACGCCATACAGTCCTCACTGCCCACAATCCCTCCCCTCCGCCCTGACCTGGCGTCCAAACAATATAATGAAACTCTTTCCCCCCACCCGGAACATTGGCACCCCTCACACACCGCAAACCCCCAAGTCAGACACCCCCCGCCATGGCCCGCCCCGATCGCATCGCAGCGAGTTCCCGTGTGCGGAGCGTCTGTGGGGAAGTCAAATATGCAGACTTTTTCCCCTACAAATTTAAAGCTCGGACTTATCAAACTGTCCTTCACAGGCCAAAAAAAAATATTTTACCTCCTCATCCAACCTTACACAAAAACCCTAAATGCCTTTTTGACACCTCCACTCCCCTTTTCAGGCCCGGGGTTGACCTCCCTGCTGAAGACCTGGCACTCACTTCAAAGAGAAAATTGACAAAATCCGGCAAAAATTATCTCAAACCCAAAAACGCGCCATCGGGCTCCCCCCAACCCCCAGCCTATCTCAGCCCTTGACCCCGACAAAGAAGAATTGCCAGGCTTCTGCTTTTTTGCGCCCCAACCACCTGCTCTAGTGACCCCCTTCCCTCCCACCTTTTCATCTATTTTTCCCCGCTATCATCTCTCACATAAATGCAATCTGTAACCTTCTCTCTCCATGGGATCTTCGCATCTTCCTTTAAAAAATCTGTTATAATCCCTTATGAAAAAGCCCACCTGACCCATCCTGTGCTGATAACACCGACCCGTCTCTAACCTGCCCCTTTATCTCCAAACCCCGGGAAAGCTTGGTTACTCTCGCCCAATCCGCTATCTCTCCCCTAACTCCTTTTTGACCCTCTGAACCCGGTTTCCGCACCCTACACTCCACGGGAAAAAGGGTCTAACTAAAACTCCAATGATTCCTAACACAAAATCTCAGGGGAACTACTCATGTTTTCTTTTTCTGGGTTTTTCTGCCGTTTGACATGTTATCACCAAAATTTTCCCCCGCATGCTCAGCCCATTGGGCCCCAGGGCACCCCTCTCTTTTGGTTCATCTTTCCCCTCTGACCCCTCCTTCAGTGTCTCATTTTTTGGTTCTATCTCCTCTTCCTCTTGCTGTCGGGGTTTTCAAGGGGTCCTTTTTTGGTCCTCTCCTCTTTCAAAACTATACAGCCCCCAGGGACAAACCATAGCGATTTGGCTTTCATACCCTCTCTATGGTGACACCCAATTTTCACCCCTCCCCGGGCACACCCTGCTCTGCTAAAAACACCAGGGACTGCCTGGCTCTGTCTCTGACATATGTCCTCCCGTATCTTAAACAAAAACCCCATAAAATGAACTTTTTGTCATCCCACCCATCTATAACAACCTTTTTTTTTTTTTTTTTCCCTGCCCTTTTTGTCTCAGTGTGTGGCACCACCAAACTCCTAGGCCAAAGGCCCCCTGTCTTGGGGTTTAATAATTCCCATCTGTCTTTCATCCCCTATATCCAAAACCCCTTTCCCGTCCTGTCACCTGCACCTCAAAACACTCCAAATCGTCCTTTTCTCACGTGGAAAAACAAAAACTCTCATTATGCTCTTATTTTTTCTCGCTCCTACTGTAACTCCTTGCTTTTCGTCTCCCTCTGGCAAACTCTCCCCCCTCCAATCTGTCCTGAAAGCAGCAGCCAGGCTTGTCTTTCTTTCCCGCCGATATACTGAGCCTCTACCCTGTGTCAGTCACTGCACTGGGTTCCTATCCAGTACGGATAAACTAAACTCTCACTCCACTCAAAAAGGCTCCACAACGCTGCTCTCCCTACATCTCCTCCCTCATCTCTGTACCCCCTCCCGCTCTCTCCGCTCTGCTGATGATTTCAGGTTACACTCATCATTATGGGAACCCCCCATGCCCGTCTCAAGACTTCACACGTGCGGGACCCGTTCTCTGGAACATGCTACCCGCGGGCGATCACACACTCAGAACTCTCATAGTTTAAAAGGGCCCTGAGAAACATCTTCTCACTCTGGCCTACCAAATCCCTAATGCTAACACCCCTCCCCCCCCCCCCCCACACTCCCCAGCGCATCATCTCATTTTCGGGACTTAATGTAATAGATGTACTGTTTGGGTGGAGGTTTATCCGAATTCTACATAAAACAACCCCATATTTTTGTCACATGGCTGGACCATTTTAAAAACTAGCCTTTTTACCCCTTCGTCTCTCCCGTACCCCTAAAAATTGTAAGCTCTTGCGAGCAGGGCCCCCTCACCTTGTGTCTCATCTGTAAGTGCTTTTCTTTGTGCAATGTTTTTCTTTTGTTGTACCCAACCCTCCAAAATTTTAAAATGCTGCGGAAAATGTTGGCGCTATATAAATAAAAATTATTTTTTTATTACTTTAAAAGGAGGCCCTTAACTGCCTGTATATACCTAAAGGAGGCCTTAACCCCTGTTACTACCTAAAGGAGGCTTTACTGCCTGTTATACCAAAGGGAGGCCCAAAATGCCGTATATCCGCATTACTCCGGGGGGGTTTAGTCCTTCCCCCACCCCCCCCCCCCTTTTACGATACTGGCTCAAAATTTGGTTTTTAACCCGCTCCCCCCACCCTGGGAGTTTGTACAGAGGTGGGAATGGGTAAAGAGATGTTGGAAAAATTTAGGATTTACGATATTTGTGTGTAATTTCTGCTGGGATGTGTGGTGGCCAGTACAAATCATCATAGCGGTGTGGAACGGATGCAGAAAAAAAGAAATAAAACGGCTCATGAAAGAAGAGAAAGATCATCAGTCAAGACGTCTCCGGTGAGTCCTGTTTCAGGGGTTATTTTACTTCTATATTGGATCAGTGCTGTTTCCTGTAAGTGACCCGGTGGTTTGACACTATGGGTTCTATATGGGGGTGTTTGGGAGGTTATACCTGAGCTGGTGTTGACCCCTATGTGGGTCTCTAATGGTGTGTTATAGGTTCACCTGAATGGTGTTGCCTCTATGTGGGCTCTATTGCGTGTTGTAGGTTATACCTGAGCTGGGTTGACCTCTATGTGGCATACACAACGTGGAAATCCCTAAAAAGCATTTATGATCTATCTACATGAAAAAAATTTGAGCTCTCGGTTCCTATTTTTATCAAAATATTTTTAAGCTGCCCCCGACTTTCAACGTGATTCAAAGGGCAGTCCTATCCCATCTTTTCCCCTAATGAGCCCAAACAGGGGTCCCGCTGGGTCAACCGACCTCCATTATTCAGAGAGAAAAATAAAAAACACCCAACCTGCAAGCTGCCCTTCTTATGACACCTGCTGAGAGTGGGCGGGGACAGAACACAAAATGGAACACCCTTCCTTCCCATATAGGTTAAAATCAATTGTACACCAAGTATAACGTATGTATCTGCACACAAAACATTTCTGAAAAACGTAATCAAACCTGGGTGCCACTGGCAGGGCTGCGAGTATATATATATATCCCGATATAATCAAGTATGCATACGTTTTTTTCAAATTTTTTGTGTGCAGAAACATACGTTATACTCGGTTGTACATTGTATTTTTTAACCTATTAAGGGAAGGAAAAGGGTGCTTCCATTTTTGTTTCAGTCCCCGCCCACTCCACAGGCCTGTCATAATAAGGGCAGCTGCAGGTTGGGTAATTTTTATTATTCTCTCTGAATAATGGAGTCGGTGACCCATCGGGAGACTGATTGGCCTCGATTGAGAGTAAAGATAGGATATGGACTGCCGATTTTGAGATCACGTTGAAAGTCGTGGCAGCTTAAACATCTTGATCAAATATGTGACCGAGAGTCTCAAAGTTGTTTCATGTATGATAGATAGCATAAATGCTTCTTAGGGAATCCACAGGGTGTATTGCCCATTTTGGCAGAATGTGCCTCTGCGTGCGGTTCTGGAGCGTACATGTATAATTACATGTGTGCCGCAAGCCAGCAGTGGCACCCAGGTTGCATACGTTTTTTCAGAAATGTTTTTGTGTGCAGAAACAGACGTTATTCTCGGTGACATTATTTTAACCTATATGAAGGAAAAGGGTGCTTCATTTTTTGTGTTTCTGTCTCCCGCCCACTTCTCAACAGGCTGTCATAAGAGGGCGCTTGCAGGTTTGGGTGTTTTTTATTTTTCTCATCTTAATAATGGAGGTCGGTTGACCAGCGGAGGCCTGATTTGGCTCGATTGATGAGTAAAGAAGCATAGGACTGCCCGATTTTGAGATCACTTTGAAAGTCGTGGGCAGCTTAAACATTCTTGATCAAAATATGTGACCATAAGAGTCTCAGTTTTTCATGTATGACCTCTATGTGGTCTCTATATGGTAGTGTGTAGGTTATACCTGAGCTGTGTCCTGACCACTATGTGGTCTCTAAGGCGGTGATGTAGGTTATACCTAGCTGGTGTCTGACCACTATGGTGGTCTCTATGTGGTGGTGTTGTAGGTTATACCGGCTTGTCTGTACATCTATTTGGTCTCTATATGGCCGTGTTGTACGTTATACCTTGAGCTGGTGTCTTGCCTCTAAAATGTCTCTATATGGCAGTGTTTAGTAGGTTATACCTGAGATGGTGTCTGACTCTAGTGGTCTCTATATGGCGTGTCCCCGTAGGGTTATACCTGAATGGTGTCCCTAACCACTATGAGGTCCTCTATATGGAGGGTTGTAGTTGTACCTGAGCTGGTGTCTGATCTCTATGTGTCTCTTATTTGGCGGTGTTGTAAAGGTTATACCCTGGAGATTGGTGTCTGACCACTATGTGGTCTCTATATGGCTAGTGTTGTAGTTTATACTTGAGCTGGTGTCCTGACCTCTATGTGGGATCATATATGGCGGTGTTGTTAGGTTATACGCTGAGCTGTGATCTGACTTCTAAGTGGTCACTATATTTGCGGTTGTTTGGAGGTTAATACCTGAGATGGTGTCAGACCACTATGTGGGTCCTATATTGTGGTGTTGTAGGTTTTACCTGAGATGGTGTCAGACCACTATGTGTGTCTTCTATATGGAGGTGTGTAGTTATACCGAGCTGGGTCCTGATCACTATTGGTCATCTATATGGCGGGTGTTGTATGTTTATACCTGAGATGGTGTCCTGACCACTATATGGTACTCTATATGGCGGTATTGTAGGTTAATACTGAGCTGGTGTCCTACTCTATGTGGTTTCTATATGGCGGTGTTGTAGTTATATCTGAGCTGTGTCTGACCTCTATGTGTATCGATATGGCGGTGTTGTAGGGTTATACCTCGCTGGTGTGTCTGACCACTATGTGTCTCCAATATGGTGGTTTGTAGTCTTAAACTGAGATGGTGTCATACCACTATGGTCTCTATATGGAGTCGTTGAAGGTCATACTGAGCTGGTGTCTGATCACTATGTGGTCTCTATAGTGGAGGTGTTGTAAGTTTATAAGCTGAGACTAGTTGTCAGACCACTATGCGTTGACAGGTGAAAGATAGTGAGGACTGCCCTATTTGAGATCACGTTGACAGTCGTGGCAGCTTAAACAAACTATTTGATCAAAATATGATAACCGAAATCTCAAAGTTATTTTCATGTAGATAGACAGCATAACTGCTTCTTTAGGGATTTTTGCAGTAGTGTGCCGCTGGCATGATTGCGTGTGTACATGTGTGTGTGTGTGTGTTGTGTTGTATCTATATTAAATATATACGCAGCCTGCCATGGCACCCAGGTTTGCATAAGTTTTTTCAAAGTGTTTTTTGTGCAGAACCATATGTTATATTTGGTATATATTTGATTTTAACCTATATGGGGAGGAAAGGGTGTCCTCATTTGATTTCTCACCTTCCCACTCATCACAGTCTGTCATAAGAAGTGCAGCTTGAAGGTTGGGTGTTTTTTATATTTTTTTCTTCCTCTGGATAAAGGAGTCGGTTTGACCCAGTGAGAGGCCTGAATGTGGCTTCTGTTGAAGGAGAAAGATAGTGTAGACTGCCCTATTTGAGATCACTTGAAAAGTCGTGGCACTTCTAAAACATCTTTTGATCAAAATATGTGAACTCGAGAATCTCAAAGTTTTTTCATGACCACTATGTGTCTCAATATTGGCAATTGTTTTGTAGGTTATATCGGCAATTAGTATAGTGGCAGCGAACATTGGGTCCCCTGATTGTAAATGAGGAACACTGACCCTGTAGATAGAGTTACATTTTCTTTCTTGCTGGTGTTTATTTAGAAGAAGTGGAGAGGGTGCGTGACCAAGGGAAACATGGATGGGGTTATGTATTGGGTGGAGGGATAATTTAGTTATGCGGTGGAGGTGGGATATTGAATGCGGGTTGAGGGGATACTGTATGTGGGAGGAGGTGGATCTTGTATGTGGGGTCCATGGGGAAATGTATGATGGGCGAGGGGGTTATTGTATGTGGGTGGAGGGGGTTATAGTAATTGGAGGTGGAGAGGATATTGATGAGGGTGGAGGGGGATATTGAATGTGGTGGAGGGAAATTGTATGTGGGTGGAGGGGGATATGGAGGAGATACTTAGGCCAGTGTCTATGATATGCCTAGACTGCCAGACGTGTGAGACAGACAGATATGTGAGATAGACAGATATGGACGCTCTTGCAATGTACACACAATACAGTTCTGTTTTGCACGAACTGTATTCTGTGGTAAATGGGCCGCGTTAAGTCCGAGTAGGCCGTTAATAAATATTCATTATACAGTATGATTAGAAAAGTTATTCCCTCAGATGCTGTGACCATGAAAGCAGTAAGGCTGTGGACAAAATCGCAGCTGAAATTCCAAAATAACACAGCAAACAAACCCAGGAATTGTACCGTGCTACCTGATGCGTGCTGACTGGGAATGGAACCAGCTCGCAAAATCACTTGTGTCACTTAGCCCCGCAGGTAATCTCTAGGAAAGATCAGCAGCTACCGGAAAAGATCCCCCCACGGGTTCCAGGGGGGCCCCGAGGGTGAAAAAAAAATTAGGGGGGTTATAAAAAAGGGTATTCGCCTTTTCAGAAAAAAAAAGGGATTGGGTATCTAGAGCGTTTTTGAAAAAAGAAAAGGATTTTTTATTTAACAACATTGGCGTTTCCCCGACTTAAAAAGTCACTTCTTCAGATGTAACAAACACAGCAACAGGGGATATTTTACCATTAAAATAAAAACGAGGGTGGATGGACAGTTTTTGTCCCTCGATCGAGGTGAATGGAACACAAACAAAACAAATAGTGTTGTACAAAGGTTGAATAGAAAACATAATGAACCAGGATAAAAACCTGTGAAGCAGCGTATATGTGTTTCACTAAAAATTCAATACTATGTATCATAACAGAACAACATTAACATACATTTTACATTAAAAACGCTTTTTGATGCAAATTGTAGTGTATTAGTAAAAACACACGACATGTTAAAAAATTATATCAAAAAACGGGTTTAAAAAACGAATTAAACTAAAACTAATAAAATAAGAATGTGTGCAAAAAAAAATCGCTAGTCTGTCTGAATTTGATGGACCTAAAAAATAATTAACTAAAAACCAGGGAAGCGGATTAATAATACACAAAAAATAGATATAGTATAGAAATATATTAAAAAAATTATGTAGATTTTTATAAAAAAGATTTTTTTATATTTGCATTTTGACATTATATAATGCGATTGAAAAAAATATATCGATTAGTTTTAGGTAATAAACAAATATAATAATTTTTCTTTTTTTCTTTTTTGTGTATAAAAAAAAAGGAGAAGGGATGGAATAAATACCACTTTATCTATATACCTCATACACACCACAAAGCTGACCATAAACAAATATATAAAAACATCCTCCATATTAATATAAATATGGATTTATATTATATTTGAATACTCTGAATGTAGGGAATTCGATAGAAAGAACCTAAATTATATACTCACTAGGTGGTAGTTTTGCCGTCAGCGGTAGGCAAAAAGGGCTTCCACAGAACAGAGACAGTTGACAAAGAATCAGTTCAAGTTCCAGGCGCTGCCTGGGTTTATTCAGCTCGCATATAACAAAAACAAAGACAAAAGCATTGACTAAGGCTAAACATAAGTAAACGACTGCTCGGCTAGAGCGCTAGCTACACCACAGTTTATTCCCTCACTATGCTAAGTTGCAGACAGGTGGTCTGTTAATCACGCATGGTTTGTTTCCACAGCATGACACCAGCACCAAACACAGGACTGTTAGGTTCAGGCTTTATAGGCCTGAGCCCCGCCTCACATGGGGCGTGGGACGGTTGGCCACCCACCGGCTCTTTGACCACTCCAGAAAAGCCGACCCGTGACTAAAGCGGATTGGAAACCGCTTATTACTAAACAAAACATGTCAGTTAGCATTAGTGCTAATGACACCACAGGACTGTCGGCTTACCCTTCACCGGAGTCCAGGCCCCTCGGTGACAAGGCAATTCTGCCAACGGTGCCCCCGCACCTAAGGAGTCATATGAGAGCAGTAATTCTGGGGAATATTTTCTTTCCGTCAACTATTCCCCCTGTCACTGTCTCTCTACCCTCCCCTCTGTTCGAACCTGTGGGGGTAGGACAAAATTGGCCTCCTTACAATGCGTTCGGGACAGAGCATCGCATTTGCCATGAAGTTTTCCCGCTCTGTGTTCCACTGTATAATACTTCTATTCAATATTTTGCAAATGTATGGATCCACCTTGTGACCCTCGATTTCTCTCATTTGGCCTGAGACTTCCATGTTACGGAGAAATGATCGGTAATCAATTTGAGTGCGGCGACCATAGAAGATAATATACCTCAGGGCATCCTCTTTCAAGGCCCCACTGATGCCCAAACCTCCCGCTCTACTATACCTATAATTTTTCTCCGTGGGTGGTTGATTCGTTTTTGTGAGCTTCCTGCTCAGATATATGACGGGCATGCTCCTTCCCCCCTTACTTCTTGGAAAGGAGCTTGCTCCCAGTCCAACATCAGACGCATCTCGTCTGTACCATGAAGTCCCTACTGGAAATTCGGTGTGACCCACACACAGGATGTCTGAAAGGGCCCACTCTGTTTACAACTCTTGGAACGCTTTTTCTGCCTCTGGGGTCATTTGACCATAACTGACTTGTATGCCTAGTCAATCTGTCAGCGCGCGCTGTGCTATTACTGGCAAAATTTTTAATAATAGCGCACGATACATTCCCCACAATACCTAAAAAAGCTCATCACCCTTGCCTTTTTGGTTGTGCGGTTGTGGCCAGCCTTGTATTGCTTCAATTTTTATTAACCTGAGGTTTTATGACACCCTGCCCGATTATGTACCCCAGGTTATCGGGCCTTCCTCCAAGCCCGCATTGTATTAATTTTAGGGCCGCTTTTTTTGGGTTTGCGGTAAGCTCACGCTTTCTTAACGTGTGAACCCAGTACTGCCTGTTCCTTTGGTACGGGTTCTGGTATCCAATCTTCGTGAAGATAATTGGACTATCATCCAAGTATGCCACGAAAACAAGCAATGGACGATGGGGTTTTAGGATGACAATCCATTCAGTCTTTGAAAGAGTGGCTGGCAGCCCCAATGTAACCCCGAAAGGGTTAAACCAGACGTACCTGGAACAGTCAGTCTGGGTGTAGATCAGAAAACGCGGTCTTCTCTTTGGCCCTTTCTGTGAGGGGAACCTGCCCAGTAACCTTCTAGTCTACCCCATCTTGGGTGGAGAACCAGTAACCATGGACGATGGCCACTGCGGTCTCTCATTTAATCATCCACACTTGGCATTAGGGGGTATGCCGTCAACTTTTGATACCTCATTTAATTTCCGGCAAGTCTGTTTACAGAATCTGGAATGAGACATCCAGGTTTTGGTTTCAGCACGATAGGGCTTGACCTTTCACTGCGGGAGGATCCTCAAATTACCACGTGGTTCTTAACTATTTTTCCTTGGGTACCTCTCGATATGGCCCGTCTTCACGCGCTTCAGGGATCCCGCCGCCCCGGTACAGGTTTTTAAATGGACTCTTACCCCTGGTTCTGTTACGATATCATGCCTTATGACATATGTACGCCACAGTCTGCGGCGGTAGCTCCTGTAAAAAGTCCATATTCCTTTGTATGTAATTCCCTGGTTTCTTGTTTTTGAGATTTCGACAGCTCGGGAGAGGCAGGACACATACACCTAACTGGAGAGGGCACTACCAAGGGCGCGCGCGCACGCTCACAGACAAACGACAAATCCTCAGGGCTTTCTCTGTCTTTTCCACGTGTTTATTCAAGGGGTTTGACGTGGTACAACTGTTCGGCTTCTTCCGCTTTACCGGGACTGGTCGTATACATTGTAATTAAAGTTCTCCCAACTTTTCTATCCTCTTCATTAGGGCCCCTTGCCATTTTGCTAGAAAACTTTGCTCTCCTACAAGTAGGGACACTTATTTAACACCCGATCTCTGGCGACTGGGTGTTTCGGGTTAAAGCACTCCGTAATTGGCCGACTTATTGTACACACGGCTTTGAGCCTCCCCTGTGCCTGCTGCTGTAGGTGTTCCCTGTCTATTGGAATGATGGCAGCGATCCT
The DNA here is from genome assembly GCA_025379985.1 of Phyllomedusa bahiana. Lineage (NCBI taxonomy): Eukaryota > Metazoa > Chordata > Amphibia > Anura > Hylidae > Phyllomedusa > Phyllomedusa bahiana. The sequence continues at coordinate 82,974 of JAODAL010008790.1, read as the reverse complement.
ATCTTGCATTTGGGTGATGTGTTTTCACAATCTCAATCTACGGTTAGGGCGCCTGGTCGACTCCTGCTTCCCAGGTCTCCTTTGCGATGTCCAGGTGGCCCGTTGGACGTCTTCCATAAACCAGCTAAAGGGAGAGAAACCCAGGGATGATTGTGGACCTCCACACTTCCACAAGGAAATGAGAACATTAAATAGGGCAAAAAACATTCCCAGTCTTTCACTTCCTTACTCACACCCTCTTTAACATGCTTTTTAACGTCTTGTTGAAATCTCTCCAACAAGACCGTATGTTTGGGGGTGCAGGGTTTGTGATACAAAGACGTACGCAAGTGCTTAATGTTCAGCAGTTTGCATAACTACCTTGTATCACCGCCTTGGACATATAAGGGGGTCCCTGATATGTAAGGATCTCACTTTGCGTATATACCAGTACGGAAGAACATATAAAACAGCACCTCCTTCGCCATAAATAACTTTTGAGGAGGTATTTCGCAAAGGAATCCGGCTCAGTGGTAGCGCTGTCGGCATTGGTCTCAGTACCACCAAATTATTATATTGATGGCCTCCTGGCAGATTTTTACTAATTGGGCCTAATAGATCCATTGCGATCATTTCAAAAGGATGAGAACCTCGATTATAGGGGTAGCCGGGGCGGGCAGGGGGCACCAAGGGACTCCTGTTAATCGGGGCATAGGAAAGAGCTGTAAGTTGTACCTCTGGCATGAATTCGCAGTCCGTTTTAAATCCCCCATGTTACTCCCGGCCAGAAAACGTTGCGAGAATACGTTCTGTGTTTTATCGTGAACCAGATGACCTCCGAGAGCACCATGCTTCGTCTGGTGACGTGCGCTAGCGTTTCAAACGGTCCCATTTCTCCCTGAGTATGGCTGACGGCACCACTAGATGTTCCACCACCTCCCCCATGACCTCCTGTCGACCTCGGCCCGGTTACAGCAGACTCTTGATTGACTGGCACAGAGTGGGGGAAGAGTTCGGTCAGCCCCGGGGTTATTGTGGTTCCCCATTTCACAACCTTTACATTTTCCCGGGGGCTTTTTGGCCAAGGTGGGGTCTCGGGCTGGGGCGTCCGAAATTATCAGGTGAAAACCTCCAGGTCAGGCATAGCTGTCACCTCATCCTGCGTTCTCAGTCTCACCTGTAAGTTACCGCTAGGGGGGTGAATATCTTTGTAATTACTTCCTGTAGGTCACCCTACTGCTGAACTGTAAACTCGTTAGTCAAAGGGCTTCTGGGTTTACAGGAACAGCTTTAACATACATCATTGATGACCATTTGCCAGTTCATGACATATCATCACGCCACAAAGTCAAAATTGGGGGAAGTCTCTCCACAGAATAACGGTGTTTACACATAAGGGTTCATCACCACGCCCCAACCCTCATGTGAGGCCTCACACCACCAGAAGTCTCCAGTTTTACTAGGGCAGTAGGGTACTCTTTGGTGCCCACAATTGATTATACATAGAGACCCTAAAACCTGTCCCGTGAACGAGTTTAGGCGTCCAACACAGGCTGGCTGTGCACACCTAGTTGATGACCTAACTCCCCGAGTCCAGACAGAGAAAGTTAACGGTTAGCGCGTTCACCTGATGTGACACAGTGCCTGTTCAGTTTTTCTGGCACCAGTCTCTGCGCGAGACACGGGCACCGTCGCGCAAATCCCACACGACATCACCCGCCTTTGACTGAGTGCACATCTCCAGATACTCTTAACGTATATGGGGACAGTTTTTGCCCGGCCAATTCCATGGAAGGTCCAATGATCACAGCCAACATTACGACCACGGGCCTGCGTGGTTTCACCTTGGAGGACCGCCGGGACCTGCGCTAGCCGGGTGATGGCCTGTCCCTTTTGGGACTCTTTACTCTCTTCAGAACCCCATTCTGGGCACCACCTCCCTTTTTTTGGGACACTCTTTACCCCACTTTGATAAGGAACAGTTCTTACCAGTCATTCCCGGACGACTTGCGTTACCGGGGTTGATCGCGTCTTGAGGTACGGACATATGACAAGTAAAATCCTCAGTGGCCTTGTGTACTCTCGACTAGGTTAAGGTGGGTGATCAAGCATCTTTGGGTCCCCTTGTCCTACCCAGCGCTGGAGGCATATCCGGAGGCAACGCAGACGATGGATAAACTTATCCCAGGACAACTTCTCGACCATCTGCGAGGCGTAGTTTCCACCGGCTGTAGCCCACTTTTTTACCAGATTCCGAAACAGGTCAATACAGTGGGATCCGAGCGGGGTAGTGGTAGGTTGTGACTCTGACGAAGGTCTCATCCGGTTTAATGCACACGGCGGTGGGCCCGCACATGGACCGTTCACTCCTAAGCGAGCCAGGAATCTCGCCCTTTCAACTTGGCATATGATGGTGTCCATGGGCCTGTCCTGCTCGCTGACGGTCAAAAATACGCCTTTTGAGAATTAACCAGTCAGTAGAAAAGGCGCCACTACTCCGCCCAGTGTGCTCCAATGGTAGGCTGCTCTCGCTCTGCCACCCATTTCAATGTGCACGCAAGGTATGCGCCCTCGCGTCGGCTCAGGGTGAGCGTAATTTCATGTAGAGATCGTCCCTGTACGGAACAGCGCCGGGCGGGGTGGTCCGGAAGCAAACTTGACGACCTCCTGTTACACTTTGTGCCATGCGCTTGTAAATGCTCCTGCAGCTGGCCGGTTGAGGTGCTGCTGGTCCCTGCAGGCGAGTCGTTTGGAATCTGTGCAGCGCAGGTTTGGTTTACGCTCGGCGGGGCCCCGCAATGGTCCTCCTCATGCACTCATTCTGCTGATAGGCTGTCATCAGCGAGACTGCTGTTGGCCTGGATTGAGTGTGCTTTACCAGTTCGTTCCCATCTTTGGCCGTTAAATTTTCTGTCTGGCTGGCTGCTGTCAGTGGCAGCTTTTATCCAGGACATAGGATTTCAGCCCCGTTTCCTCGAGCTCTTGCCCCTGCCCCCCCCCCCCCACCCACCCCCACCGCACCCCCCCCCCCCCCCCCCCCCCCCCCCCCGGCCCCCCCCCCCCCCCTGCAGCAAAACACGTGTATGTCTCTTATGTCTGATGCCCGGCATCCGAAGCACCCATATGTGGAGGTTTAGACGTAAGGTAGCCACAAACAGGGGCTTCCACAGACAGACGGACAGTTGACACAGAAATCAGTTCAAGTTCCAGGCGCTGCTCTGGGTTTAATTGCAGCAAGCATATAACAAAAAAACACATGACCAAGCCCTTGACCTTCAGGCTAAACATAAATAATCGCCTGCTCGGATACTGAGCGCTAGCTACACCTCAGTTATCACTCACTATGCCACGTTGCTAGACAGCGTCTGTTTATCTCAGCATGGTTTGTTTCACAGAATGACACCCAGCTACCAAACAAGGACTGTTAGTTCAGGTCCTTATAGGCCTGAGCCCTCGCCCTCATCCTGGGGCGTGGGAGTCCGGGCCCCACCCAACCGGCTCTTTGACCATCCAGAAAAAGCGACCCGGACACAAGGGATTGGAACCGCTTATACTAAACACACTATGTCAAGTCAGCATAGTGCTACTGAACACAGGCTGTCGGCTTCCCTTCACCGAAGTCAAGGCCAATCGGTGACACGCATCTGCCCAGGTGCCGCCCACCCCCTAAGGCAGCTTAGGAGAGTACTCTTGGGGAAATATATCTTCCGTCAACTATTCCCCGTGTCAATGTCTCACAATATATTTATATAATTTTTCTTTTTACTTATTATTTTTTATTTTATATCGGATTCTTGTATTTCAATTTAACCCATGAGGTCTAAGCGTGTTTAATTTGTAACATTCCAATAGGGATTCGCGATATCCTAATTGTTTGGCTCGATCCGGGTGTGACTCCATGAATATGTGTTCTATTGGTTGTATGCTATAGGTAGGTTCTTCCTCACGTGAAACTCTGCAATATGTCGGGGTGAATACTACTTTACCATCCGTTTATGATAATTTTCATAAACGGTGGTTCACCAATCTGCGTGACAATTTCGTCGTGGTTTTGCCCAATATTGCGAGCCCATTGGCAAGTGATCAGATACACAACAATTGCTTGCACAAGTAAGTTGATTCCTTTATTTTAAAATTTCTCTCCTGTAGAAAGGAAGAGAAATGATCGCTTTTTACTAAAAAGGGAGCAGCATTTGCAGCTGTCGGTGAAAACAAGCAAAAGAACCTTAAAGTTGCTGGTTTAATGGTTTTCGGTTGGGTAGGGACCTCCCTATTGTTTGTTCAATCTGGATGGTGCCAAGATATTTTTGTAGAGTTTTGGTTTTTCTATAAATGATTTAGGTTTCTCAGGGATTGAGTTACCTTTCAATATGGGGTCCTCTGTGTAAAAGACTTCCATTGTTACTGATTATATCTTGTACCTCTTTGTATTGTGGGAGTTTGTGTAGTAATGGAGCACAAGTCAAGTTGTTTTTTGTTCTTTTCCTTCTTAGCACTAGGTTGTTGTTCTTGAGTCATAGTCGCGCCTTTTTTTATTGCACCTTTAATAAGTTTAGAAGGATAACCTTTTTGTAAAAATTTATTAGTCAATACCTAGCTTGAGCAGACAAAAAAATTCTCTGTCAAGTGCCATGCCAAATTTTTTTACGGATTCGGTCGATATTGACCGTAGGGAATATCTGTAATCACACTTACGCTGATGATTGGTCTTGAAGCCAAATAGCCGTTTTGGTGAGTCAGTAGGTTTAAAATAAGTTTTAGGACATGATCTGTTTTTTTTTATGTATAAATGAAGATCAAAGGAAGGTCAATCACTAAGACTTGATGGTAGCCGTTAAACTGTTACCCCAGTGGTTTGCTGTTGAGGAGTTAACAAAGTGAGTTGAAGGTATTATGGTGCCTTCACAATATAATTTAAAAGATCATCAATTATCTTTTTTAATATTTGATATATTTGACAATTTGGACCATTATTATGAATTTTGACTCAAATGACCCCAAAAAAAGGTTGGCGAGCATGAGAGGTTCGACTATTGTGCTATTGGCGGTCCCTAATGTTGATAGTTGTTATCTTGCCGTGAATTTCTCGTACGGTTAAAAAATAGTTTGTTTTTTAAAATCATTTCAAGTCCTTAGACTTAAATAGGTTTTAAAAAAAGATGAAAAAAAACTGGCTCTGTGTCTAAAAAAAAATCCTCTTTATAACGTTATAATAACCCAAAGTTGTGGTTGATGTTGGTAGTAAAGTGCCGTCACATCAAGACTAGCTAAAACATATTGCTCATTCCATTGGGTTGCCGACCTAGTTCTCTACACCATATCAGAGTCCTTAAGGAAAACTTGGATAGCTCGTCCACTAAGGGCTGGAGATGGGTATCACAGCAAGAAAATGAGATTAAATTAGAAAAGTGGTGAACCTTATGGCCTGAGAAATTATCGGCATGGCGCCGGGAGGATTTTTGTTGCATCTTTATGGAACCTCGGTAGGTGGTTATTAATTGAAGGGTATGGAAGTATCTTAACAGTTAGAAAGTAGAGTAATTCTGAATAACTAACAGCCCCCCCTTGTCGGCGCATTTCTGATAACGATTTCTTTTTTTCTTGTTAGTGATGTGAGGGCTAGCTGTTTCTGGTTTAGTCAGATTAGATTTTCTTGGAAGCTCTTTTTCGGAATTTTTTCTGTCGGATCGTTTGTGACTAAATCATATGGAAAACAGAAATAAAATTCCCTTGTGAAAAAAAATAAAATAGGATTAAATTGTGGACCTTGTTTTTTTACTGGGGATCCAATACGTCCCTTGGGGTATAAGATTTTGGGTAAAACTACTGAACTTTTCGATTTTTGTTTTTATTTTTAAAAATCTTTTTAATAGTCAACTTTCTCTGCAAATTTTGGACATCTTGAAAGTACAAAAAAGTCGTCTACTTGTTGTCCGGACTAAAAACCAAGGCCCTCTTCTTAATATTTTTTCTCAAAATTAGATAGCGGAGATAATTAGACAGATTAAATATTTTTTCTTAATTTATCTGGTTTATATATTTTTTTTTCTTTTTTGTGACAATTTATGCTGGTGTGGCACGTTTTAATAAGTTGATATCGGTTTTGTGTAATTTTTTATGCTTGGGATCTTCCCTAGTTCCCCTGGTAGCAGTTTGCGTTTTCTGTATAATATATATGGATGTACCTGCGTTGTCTGTTGGAATGGGTTTTGAATGATTCCCGATTGTGGTGTTAAACCTGGTTCTTTGGACTTAAGCCTAAAAAAAAAAAAATAAAGACTATCCTCCTAGATTGGATGTATTGTTTCTATTGTAGGAATTTTTTTCAAAACTGGATAGGTTTCAATATTGGTAAGATCTCCTTGAGTAAGATCTATGATGTGGGATGTAGTGTTCTGTATCTCTTTGGATTCAGATATCGGAGGGTGGGAACCTGGAAGGTGAATGTTGAGGGGTGCTTGTTTTTGCTTTTTTTTTGTTGTGTTGCTGTTTTTTTTATTGTTTTTTGTTTTGGTTGTTGTTGTTGTTTTGTAATGGTTGTTTTTCTCCTGCAGTAGTGATAGGAGATGTATTAGTGTCAGTGGGTGATGAACGGATTGTTCCACTAGGAGGAATGACAATAGTGTCAGTAAGTGATGGACAAGGAGGTCCACTTGAAGTGATTTGTGAGGAAGAAAATTGTGCCAATAACAGGGAAGGATCCATACCTAGTGAAGGAGGAAGGGAATATATGGATTCATTGAGTGTCTCTTGTGAAGTGGAATTTTCCATATTTAAATGTGAATCGTTCTCAACCATATTTTTATTCCCTGGGTTGGAATTTGTATTTTTATTTTTATTTTCTAATACCGTATTTTTCGGACTATAAGGCGCACCGGACTATAAGGCGCATTAACATTGAGCGCATTAACATTGAGTCGCCGTATCATATATAAGGCGCACCGGGACTATAAGGCGCACCGGACTATAAGGCGCGGACGCTTTAATGAAACAAAGTTTCAGGAGCGAAAGCCAACTTTATTCAACACTTTCACAATAACTCTTCAACTTGTAAAGTTGTAACAAAAATCAATCTACACTTACAGTACTTTTATGACTCATTGGTAGCCGTATAGGCCATTCTTATTTTTTCATGCGTATCGCCGCTGCGGGTTTGCAGCCGCGATACGGCCGGGATGATTTACAATGGTCCTGCCACTTATTGTGCCTTATTTTGGACGGAATCACCCGCTGTAAAGAATGGGTTGTAAATACCGGCCGCGAAATACGCGCAGTCCGCGGGATTTATTTGCAACATGATTTGTATCTGATTTCGGAACGTATTTACTATTGTAAATCAGTTTCAAATCAGTTACAATCGTGGTCACCTAAATTAGCTGTAAATACTTTTCTGAACAAAGACTTGAAAAACTGAAAATGAAGAATGATTATATATAGGCCGCACGGACTATAAGGCGCATCTTTCGATTTCTGTGAAAATACTCAGCTTTTATGTGCGCCTTATATTCCGAAAAATACGGTAAGTCTGCTGTTTCACTGATTTTATTTATTATAAAAGGATATTCCTTTTGCAATTCTTGGCTATAATTGGGAGAGTTTGTTTGATGGATTTCTTTCTTACTGGGTTTTGCTTGGTTAGGAAATCTAAATGAGGTATTTTGTTTGGGTTTGGCACCTTGATTTTTCCAGTTTGAATTTAGAAAAAATCTAGGGCTCCCCCTATTTCTCCCTTTGTAGGATTCATTGCTATTTGTTCTAGGGCGAAATTTGTACGGTGGTACATGTGTTTTGGCTACAGTGCTATATGTCTTAGACTGAGCCACCAAATTTTCCTCTTGGGAGGAAACCCCTTGAGCCGTTTCCATTTGTACAATATCCTCTCTTGGATATTCTTGATTTCTGTTATGAGGTTTATTTTTATTATTTTTATTAAGTCTATCTCGAGTGAGTTTGTGTAATTTTTTGTTAATAACATCCAGCTCGTTCCGCTTGAGGTTATTAACAATTTTCTGTTCTAAATCAGTGAATTCAGGGTGTGTTTTGTATGTAGAAAATAACAACATATGTTCTTCTACTTCTTTAGCTATTTTTAAACAATTCTCTTTTCTTTTTTCGATTAATAAGGACATTAGATTGTATGAACAATTCTCTAAATTTTCCTGCCAGAGTTTCTCAAAAGAGCCATCTCTGGCAGAAAAGGGATTAGGCTTATAAATAATTAAACCTTTAGGAATAAGTTTCTCATCTAAATACATTTTCAAAAAATTAGCATCAATGTGAGAGAAACTTTCAGATGATAACATTTTCTCTAAGGTTCTAGTAATACCATACAAAGTCCGGGTTTCTTCTTCGGTATATTCTCGTATATTTTGTGGAGGATCCAGGATATGTGAACGAGGTGTAGAACTTGATAGCAGTTTGTCCATCAGTTGTTCCCTCGTGGTATGTCTTTGATGGAGGTATTCCATGCTGGTAATACTCCGTGGGGAGGAGTGGGCAAAAAAAAAAAAAAAAAAGACAAAAAGGACCAAAATGTGTAAAACCTTATTTAAAAGGATAATAAAACTGTGGGCTTAGGGAATAAGCTCACCTTATTAAGCTGTACTGGGTTCCGTACAGCTGGAAATTAGCGCTTCCCTGGTCAGGGTAAATGAAATGAAGCAGTCGTATCCAAGTGCCTGTCCAGCCTTACAATCCAGACGTAGAGTAAATGATGATTAGAAAACAGGGTTTCCCTAGATGGGGGTGACATGAGAAGGCAGTGGTGTGGACAAAAGGAGGTAAATTTCCCAAATAAAAGAATAACCCCGGGAAATTGTACCGTGCTCCCTAGGGTGTGGGGACGGTACAGCTCCAAAAATATTTTGGGGCATGACCCGCAGGTAGATGCGGGAAAAAGATCAGGCCCCGGAAAAAAGATCCCCCCAGGGTTCCCGGGGGAGGAGGGTAAAGTTTAAAAAAAAAGATGTGAAACCCGGATTCGCGTTCGAAGTGCGGACTTATAAAAACATCAACCCCTTTGGGTTTAATTTTTAAAAAGGTTTTTTGCCAGACCCCGTTTTTTCATTTTTTTTTAAAACATTTTTTGGGAAGGCTTGGGAATTGATTTTAAAAAACAACTTTTTACGAGAGAATTACATCCACAACAGTTAGGGCCCCCAAAGGGGGCACTAGAGGCCCCTTCTTCCCAACCTTTTTTGGGGCTTTGAGTCAAATTTATAAATAATGGTCCATTTGTCAAATATAAAAAATATTATAAAAGATATTTTGATGATTTTTTAATTATATGGGAAGGCCCCTAGATCCTTTCAATACTTTGTTACTTCCCACAGAAACATGGGGTTTTTAAGTTTAGGTCCTAAAGTCTTAGTGAATTGCCTTCCTTGTTTATTTATAATAGAAAAAAAAAACAGATCATGTCTAAAAACTATTTTAACTATGACCCCAAGGTTTTGGCTTTCAAGCCAAATCTCAGGTGGGGGATTAAAAAATTTTCCCCTACGGTCAATTCGACGAACCCCGAAAAAAAATTCCCTGACAAGAAGTTTTTGCTGTCAAGCTGGGGTATTGACAAATAAATTTTTAAAAAAAGGTTTACCCTTTAATTATTTAAAAGGTGCAATAAAAAAGGCTGCGACTTGATCAAGAAAAAACTAGTGCCTAAGGGGAAAGAAAAAAAACAGCTTTGATTGGCTTCATTACCAAAACCCCATAAAAGAGGTACAAGATATAATCAAAAGCATTGGAGTTTTTACTCGGGCCCCATTTTTAAAAAAGGGGTACTCCCCCCGGAAAAAAACCCTAAATTCTTTATAAAAAAAACCAAAAAAATCTAAAAAATATTTGGCCTTCCGATTGAGACAAATAGGGAGGTCCTCCCCAAAGGGAAAAAATTTTAACCCAGAAATTTTAGGTTCTTTTCTTGTTGTACCACTGCTGCAAATGTGCTCCTTTTAGTAAAAGGATATTTCTCTTCCCATTCTAAGGAAGGGGAAAATTTAAAATAAAGGTTCTTATTGTGAGCAAATTTTTGGTATCTGACACTTGCCATGTGGCTCCCAAAATTTTGGCAAAAACCCTGACGAAATTGTCACGCAGGGTTTTAACCACCGTTATGTATTTATTAAAAGGTGGTATTTATTCCCCCACATATGGCAGGTTTACAGTGAGGGAAGAACCTACTATAGCAAAACCAATAGAACATATTTTATGGTTTCCCCCGGATCGTGCCCAAAAAATTGGATATGCGAATCCCATTTGGGTGTTTAAAAAAAAAACCCCTTGCTCATGGGTTTTAATGAAATACAAGAATCCCTTTAAAATAAATAAAAATAATAAAAAAAAAAATTTATTTTTTAAAATTTATTTTATATTTTTGGTTCTTTTTATTTTAAATCCCACTTTTTAGGTATATAAAAATTAATTTAAACCATTTTTTTTTAATATGGGATTTTTTATAATTTTTTTGTCAAAAAAATTTGGTGGTATGGTATATAAAAATAGTTTTGGGTTTTTTTCTAGTCCCCCATTTTTATACACAAAAAAAAAAAAAAAAAAATTTTATATTTGTTTTTATAAGCATATGTTTTTTTATTTATAAAGTCAAGATTTAAAAAAAAACTTTTTTTCTAATATATTTTATAATTTTTTTTACTATTTATTTTGATTATTATTTTGCTTCCCCGGTTTTTTTTTAATTATTTTTTAGGTATCTTCAGACTAGCGATTTTATTTTTCCGTTCTTATTTTATTTAGTTTTAGTTTTTAATTCGATTTTTAACCAGGGTTTTTTTTTTTTTTACATGTTTTTTTTTTACATGTCGCTGTGTTTTTTACATATTCCTCAATTTGATCAGTATAAGCTGTTATTAATGTAAAAAAGTATGTTAATGTTGTTTGTTTTTTGTACATAGTATTGCCAATTTCAGTGAAACGACATATATCGCTGCTTCACAGGTTTATTATCCTGGTTCATTCATTGTTTTCTATTCAACTCTGTGTACTACACATCTATTTGTTTTGTTTGTGGTTCCATTCAGCCTCGATCTGAGGTCAAACAGCTGCCCATCCCCCCTCGTTTGATTTTAATGGTATTTATATCCATCATGTTGCTGTGTTTGTTACATCTGAAGAAGCTGACGTTTGAAGTCGGCGAAACGCGTAATGTTGTTATAAATAAAAATCCTTGCTATATTCAAGCGCTCTAGATACCCAATCCCTTTTCTTACTGAACGGCGAATACCGGTTTCAGTCATCTTTTCTAATTTTCATGTACAGTAGGGTGGGCCCCCAAGATCAACTCCCCTGTGGGCCCCAGATCCCCCAGTCCGACACTGCTTACAGCCTATCAGGAGAGATCAAACAGGTCTGTTGCTATAGCGACCACAGGAGCTGATGCAGCCCATACAAGAGGGGAAATTTCAGAATAGTAGGGCCCACTGTTAATGGACACATATTGCAAAGTGAGTTTTTGCAAGATCTTTAACATAAAAAGCAATCTTTGTGGTGAGACAACACCTTTAAGCAAGTTTATAATTCTAAGTACCGTATTTTTTGCACTAGAAGACGCACTTTTTTTCATCAAATTTGGTGGGGAAATGGGTGTGCGTTCGAATGTACTTCTCAAGGAGGCTGGAGTGGGGCGATGCTGTGAGAAGCGGCAGGGTTAGACGCCGCCGCCACGTCTAGCAGCACCGTTACTCCCTCCGATAACACCCCGCAACGGAATTACAGGGAGGTAATCAGTTACCATAGCTGCCGGAAGCCTCATGTACCGGGTGTAATAGATAATGAGTCAATATCCTATAGACAGCAGTACAAATATACTGCTGTATATAGGACAAAGGATTGTGCGCCCTAGTGGTCAAGTACTCTAGGGGGACTAAGTATTAAAGAAAAAAAAAGTTTAGATCACCCCCTTTTGCCGATCTTCCAAATAGAATTTTTTTTTTTTAAAAATTAAAATATTCTTAAACCTATTTAATGGTAAGTTATACAAATGGGCCCACCTAAAAGGGGGGTGTACCAACCCTACCTATTTAATAAAAAAGGGAAACAATGGGGGAAAAAAAGGAACTAAAACCTAATGGGCACTTTTACTTTGGGGGGACCAAGGGGATTATCCCTTTTTGGGGCTTTGGGGTTTGGAAAAAACCCTTATATTTGGGGGAATTTGAAATTGACTAACCAATGTTAGGCGCCACCTCGCGCCCCATTCTTTAAGGCGCAACAAAATGGAGAGAATCCAGGCCCCTTTTCCTCATGACCGGGCCGAGCTATTTTAAAGCTGATTAAGAATTTTACCTTTGATTCGCAGTAAACGAAAACCCGGTCTCTGGCATCAAGCAGGAGGGGAGTGCGCCCCCAATGCAATCGCAGTGTGTGAGGGTTCTTAGCAGTCAGGGTTAATAAGACCCCATTTTTAAAACTTTTCTCGTCTTTAGTATTTATAGGTACAATGACCCCTGCCCTTGGGGGTCTAGTAACCTACAATGAACAAAAATACAATTTAGTAAAAAAAAAAAATTTTAAAATTTGTGATGAGCGATTGTCGATTACCTCGGTCGATATCGATATCGAAATTTTCTGCATTCCCTATGAAAAAAATTATTGCCGGGTGACCATTAAAGGGTTTTGGGAGAGGAAAAACACCCTTTATTCTTACCCAAAAAGGGGGGAGAATGGAATTAACATCCCCAAAAAGTCAAAGGATACGGTACATTTAGGGAAAAAAACTTGGGTTTTAAAAGCCCCAAAAAAAATCAAACCATTCACTTCCCCCTCTTTTCCCCCAAACCTGACCTTTTTAAAATGCATCACCCCAAATTAAAAGTGGAAAAACAGTATTTTTGAACCCCCATTTTATTGAATTGGGCATTCTTCCCTTCCCGGAAAACCCCAAAGATCCCAAACCTGCATGACCCCCCAGATTAAAAAATGCCGAAAAAAGGATCTTTTTACACCCTTTTAGTTGAAAAAGGCCATTTTCTTTTCTGTCCCGGGCCCCGCATGACCCAAAACCCGCATGACAAGTTAAAAGTGCCCGGAAAAAGGACTCCTTCAAAACCCCCATTTTAGTTGAATGGCATTACTATACCTTCCTGGGCCACGCATGGGCCCAAACCCGATAAACCCCGGATTAAAAAAGTGCCGGAAAAGGATTTTTTTAACCACCATTTTAGTTGAACGGGACATTGACTTGCCTGTCCCGGGTAACCCCACATTGTTCAATCTTCCTACCTCCCCTTTTACATTTAGAGGAATTTTTATCGGGTTTTTTTTAATGCGTTTTTTAGTAGTTTTATTCTGAAAACACATTTTTAAAAAAGGATGGGTCCCCCCATTCTTTTTTTCTCTTTTTTTTAAATTGTATTAAAGGGGTTTTTCCTACGGGGTTTGCTAGTTGTAAAGTTTCAAAAACAAGTCTTTTTGCAATATGTGTCCTTAACAGTGTCCTACCTATTCCGTTTTTTGACCACCATCCCCCTTGCCCTCTTGACAATTGTAAGAACAAATTCGTTAGAAACCCTTTTTTTAGAATGGGAAATTTATTTAGCTCTTTTCACAGAAAACTCCCCCAAAAATTCAAAAACTTCCCCTTGACCCACCTTTGACAATTGTGGAACAAATTCTGAAGAACCACTTTTTTTTTATAAGGGGACCTGTGTATTGCTGCATTTCAAAGCACATGACCCCAAAAATTTAAACTGCTTCCAGCCACTGTTAAAAATTTGGGGGAGAAATCCATTTAGAACCCATTTTTCCAAAAGGGACCTGATTATAGTTTTCTCACAGCACCATGCCCCAAAAAAAACCATTGACAATTTCGAAAAATTTTCTAAAGAAAAATTGGTAAAGAATACGGTTTTTTGTCTAAACCCTTTGCTGTTTTTACATCCCCCCTCCCCCAAAAACCAAAAAATGATTTTTTTGGGGAAACGAGAATAAAAATTGCATAAAAATTATCATTTAAAAAAAAGTTTTCAAGGACCATTTTTTTTGGAAAGGAATGTGAAGAAAACCGGAAAAAAAATCGGGACTTCGGCAATTGGGGCCAAAAACACATCAAGACCCATGCGATTCATCTTGGAAAGTCAAATGTCCACTTATCTGTGGAAACCGTTTCATTTTTGGTAATGACCCCTCCTGCTGTCTGAAGGTCCCCCAGATATGACGCTGGTGCGGGGCGGACAAACCTCTATGGTGGGAGGACCGGGCCTTTCATTTTTTTTGGGATCCCCAGTAGTCGTTTGGGGACCCGGGAAACATACAAAAACATGGGTTTTTTTAAGCAGTTTCGTGCACCAGATCTTAAGCGATTTCTGTATGTTGTTTTGGTGCCCTGCATTACATGGTTGGTGAGGTGGTAAATAAAGATTGCCGAGGTCCCCATTGGGCTTCTGCCCCTTGCCTGTGCTGCTCCCGCTAGGGGCACTTTGCACTCTACTGCTGTCACGTCGTGCGTTTTTCCCCACCGTGAATTTGAAGAACAAAAGCAGACGAAACAGATTCTCCAGTTGATCTCAAAAGGTTCCATTCCGCTTTTTACTCTCTTTTTGGGGTGGGGGGGAGGAAAGTCTGAGTTTTGTTTTGTCCCGGGGGGTTTGAGGGGGGTGGCTACCCGAACTGTTGTTCATTTTGATGGCCTTAATCGGGGATCTTTTGGGGAAATGGAGCTCAAGCACTCATGTGAGAGAGGAGCCTTGATTTCCCAAGCCTCTGGGTCGGGGGCACTGAAACTGATTTTCCCATCTTCCTCCCCCACCTAAAATTCCGCTAACCCTTTCCAAGCGGGGTTCGGGGAAGTCGTTCCAGGGTACCTCCCACAGCTTTAACCGCCCTGATTGCCTCAATGATGCACCCCGGAAATGGGCACCGCCTTTCATACCCCCGGGCCCCGAAACCATGCCCAATAAAACCGATAAAAATTTTAAACTGTCCCTTCTGGATTCGACGGAGAAAAGGCTCCGTTTTTTCCTATTGTGTCCATCTCCTCCTCCTGTTTTTTTCAGGTGTCCAATGATCCCTTTCCAAAAGAAGATCCCACAAAGTCAAGCTGACAAGGGGGATTTTCCGCACTGACCATTTTGTGGGGTTTTTCAAAAATGGCAGGTGGTGAAGTCTTTTACCCCCTCCCTCTCGGGGCTCAAAAAACCCCCCAGGGCCCCACCGCGCTTGTCGGCCATTGTCACCGTACTGTGTAGGGATTGCCTGCTCCCACAATCGCTGGAGCATTGGAGGGGAATTCCAGGTGTTTTCCATGTCAACAATGAGACGGTTTTAGGGAGGCGATGACGCTGCAACGCAGCCAGGGGGACGAACAGGGTGCGAAAGGCGGGGAAATGCGAAATCAGACCTCGACCTTCCTCACAAAGGGGGCCAGACCCGGGTAGGCTTTAGAAATTCGGATACAAGGGTTTATGACATGTCCAGGCAAGGGATGTGCTCCCGCCTAGATTTAAGGGGGGGCAGCATTTAACCGTTATCCCCACCACCTTGCCTGGGACAAGGTTTCTTGCACCCGCCAGCGCTCCGTTCGTTGCGGGAGCCGTCCACAGCTCCTGAGTGTTTGGACGGTCTCCCAAACAGATTAATTTTAACACGCCTGGGTTTTTCGGGCACGTGAGCCGCCAGGCCTTGGGGGAAAAACCCTGCACCATCCCTGCGGGTTTTGAAAAAGGGGTGTGCCAAACCGTGAGCCACCGTACCACCAAAAAATCACCCAGCTTCCCCCGTCACAGAGTAGAGGGCCCTTTGGGCCCTGCTTTTCCATGTGCGGGGCAGATGGACTTTTCCGGACAAGATGAGACAACCCTTGAATTTTAGATGACACTGGTGGCCGGGGAGGGGCGGCTTTTCGGCAAAAAAGCCTGCTCGGCATCGGTATTGGGGGGAGGCAGGGGCCCTGAGTGGCGGAACTCTTGGGGCCATCAAAGGAAAAGGGAACATTTTCCCAAAGGCCCCAAAAAAAGGGAATGCCGACTTCGGGTTTTGGCTTTTGGGGGGTTTGGGTTTTAAATGTTTTTTGCTCCCAAACCTGGTAGACAAAGGGGCTGCTAGACTGGCCAAAGTCGGCATGCAGGTCAAAAAAGTGGAAAGGGGAAGGGGGGAGAATGGGGCTCTGGTGGGGCTGGTGGGCTCGGGGGACGGTGGAGGCTGAAGGGAGGGTGAACATGATCATGACTCTGAAGACATGGGACTGAGGAACGCTTGGGGGTACGGAGGAGGCGGGAAGGGGTTGGGGTGACAGTGGTTGAAGCCTGGGATCGGTGTGGGGCCTTTTTTGGCCAAGTGTTCCCCCCATTTCAACTCTGCATTTGCTGATTGACTAGAATGTTGGTGGTGGTTTTTAAAAAAAATAAGATTTTGCCTCTACTGATGGTTTACGGCAAAGCGGGATAGACATCGCGGGGGGGAATAAGAGGCTTGCTCTAAAAAAACCAGGGTTGAGAGGTCCGGACTTTTTCGACGGCGATAAGCGAAGGGGTGTTTCCGCTGTCGGGGGGGGGGAATGACTAGCGGGCTTCTGCGACCGCCCCTTTCCCTTTTTGGGCGGGGGCCCCTACGACACACCCCTCGTCTTCCTGTGTCATGATGAACTCTCACAAGCAAATTTTTTGTGAAAAAACCAGTTGGATCCCCAATGTGTCATCAAAAAGGGACTTCCTCGTCCGACTTCTGCATCCTGGGGCTGCGGGTACAAGCAACAGGCACTGCAAGGGGTTGCCAACCACCCGGGATTTTTTTCCCTTGACCGCTTCCTTCTCCTCCTCTATGGCATCAGTAACGGGCTCAAGCAGACAAAATCATCTTCTTTTTCCTCTTGATCTTTGGAAATCCCTTTTGACCCAACCGGCTTTTGTATCAAAGGGGACTTCAAAAAATTGATTTTCCACAGTGGTGGGACCAGTTGACTTTTGTGTTTGTCTTCCCTCATTTTGGAGGGATTGACGAGCGATGACGATTTTTGGGGGCCGGTAGAAAACGGGGGGAGGTAAAGCGGGGCATTGCTTAAAGGGGGGTTACTTTTCATTAATTTTTTCAAAATAAAAGGGACAGTGAAACAAGCAATTTTGCAAGGGATGTATTAAAAAGCTCCTTTTTCCAAAAATTCCCCTTCTTGTGTTTTTTTTTACATATATACATGGGGGTCTAATCCCTTTGATCCCCCCTCCTTGATTTCACAGCTAAGCTATTTACATTGTACACCCCTGGGTCATTCACCGGTGTACAAATGCCCAAGTTGGGGGGCCGTAGATTTTTTTCTCCAAAACACAAAAAAACTGCACGATTTACAATAGAAACAAACATTTTGACCCTTGCCTACTTTTGCATACACGCAATTTGCCTTTTAGAAACGTAATCTCTTAGCTGTAAAAGGGTCATGCTCTTTAGATTGAATGCAGCCTTGGTATTATACCTTTATAAAATAAGATTTTGGGAGAGACACGGTGACTGTGGATTCAGGGGGGGGGGGGGGAGTCTCGGCCCAGTGAAGGGGGGTATCATCCGCGGGGAGGGTAAAAAAAAAGCCCCTGCATTCAAAGTGGGAAGAAAAGAGAATGTGACTAGCGAAAAAGGAAACGATACTTCCCCTTTTAAACCCCCTTGAAAACAGATTGGGACGCTGCTTTTTATGAGATTCACGGGGCCCTACCCAGTATGACAGGCTAGGGCCCTGCAAAACCACGACCCGCTGCATTGTGTTGCGCCACACTGGGGGGGCCCCTTCCCCGTACCCTACCCCCTACACCCCTTTTTCTCGTTACCCCTCATTTTCGATCCATGTTCAGAAAATACAAATTTAAAAAGGGTTGGAAATTTTTTGCAGTCTTTTTTTTAAAAGACCAAATCACAGCTATTCTTAAACCCCCATAATTTCTCAGCCAAAACGGATTAAAACTGAAATGTTTCTAAAATCCTTGAAATGCTCTGGGGGAAAAACCAAAGACAAAATCAACGTTTCTTTTTTTAGCCCCGGGATTTACAATCCCAGTGGGAAGGGAATTGGGTTTTTCAACAAATACCCAAAAAATGGCTACTGCCCAAAACTGAATTCAACGAACGTTAAAACTATTCAAAAGTTACAGGGATGAGAAATTGTTTTTTTTGGAAATGACAAACAGAACATTTTTCAAAAAATTTTTTTCTTAAAATTTGGTCATACCAAACGGGGCTTTTTGAAAAAAAAAAAGGGCCGCCCCCGGCAATTATATTTTAAAAGTTTTACTAACAAAACCCAACTAACTTCAAATTTTGTACCCCAAATTTAAAAGTAAAAGGGTGGCTATTTAAAAAAAGGGCCCAAACCAAAGTGAAAATACACTTTTTAAATGTTATAGGATAAAAAGATTTTTTGCCCCAATGAAATACCTGAAATTAATAGCAAATTTTTTATCCAAATTTAAATACAAGATGGTTTGACAAAACTGGGCTGCCCAAAAGGGAAAAAAAACCAATTAAATTGTTTTTCGGATAATAAAAGGTGGGTTTGCACCTATGAAATACCGCAATTCTGCAAATTTTGATGTAAAAAAATAAAAAGGGGTCTTTAAACCCAAAAGGGCTGGCCCAAAGTGAAAAAAACCTAATAAATTTTCATAATAAAAGGGGGTTTTGCACCTATAAATAACCTGCTACTAGAAATTTTCTGTACCCAAAACTTAATACAAGTGGGTTTTAAACAAAACTGGGTCCCAAAAAAAGTGAAAAAAAAAAACAAATCGTTAGGATAAAAAAATTTTTTTTGCCCCTTTAAAAACCCCTGCAGTGACAAAAAAAGTTCTCTACCCGAATTTAAGTAAAGGGTGGGCTTTGAACAAAACGGGCTGCACAAAATAAAATACAATTTTCACAAAAAAGGGTTAAAAAAAAAGCCATTTTCAATGCAGGTTCAAACTTCGGGGCTGCAAAATTACACTTCCTTTCAAAACCCTCCCTGTCGGTTGTTTTCCCCACCCCCCCCCCCCCAGGGGGCTGTCACACAAAATTTTCTTAAAAGTCTCGCCTAACTAACTAAAAACTGAAATTCTTAAAAACCCCTAATTTTATGTTCAAAAACAAAAACATAGTTTCTGGTGAACAAAGAGAACTTTTGTCCTGGCTTTTTGGGAGGAGGGCGCAAACCATTTCCGCTCTAGGACACACTGAACATGATGTGAACGGGAAAGGGGCGTTCTTTTAAAAACGGGGGTTATGTTTTTTTCCAGCCATACAACCAACCATCATCAGGGACGTCAACCCCAGCTCACCTTGCCTAAGCTATTTGCTGGCCACCAAAATAAAGAAGCTAAAAAATGCCGATAGAAATTTATTATCGCAAATTTCTCCCTAAAATTAACGCGTATGGGGGAAAATTCCAATCAACCTAAAAACCGTGCCGATTTCAACTTTGTCGATTATAATCGCTCAACACTAGTTTTAATAATACAGCAAAAAGTATTAAGTTCAACAACCCCCATCTTTTCCCATTTTACAAATAGACAATGAAAAATTAAATGTAACTGGTATCGCTACATCCATAAAACTCTGATCTACTAAAATATAACATTGTTTATCCTGCATGGTAAATGCTGTGAAAAAAATGGCAAGACTGTACTCTTCCCAGGATTGGCGGTAGGCAAATGTATTCGGGGCTTGGGTGCCAGATAAACCAGCCAGTGCCCTAAACATACAGTCCGCCCACAGGACATACTGTCAGTCCATTGCCGGGTTCCGGGCCGCTGCCGTGGGCCCAGAGTACCGGCGGACTTTTCAACCGCCAGTTGAATGTGTCCTCTGGACGCACATACACTTGAAGGCTACCACAGAGCCTTTAATCAGCCTATCTACAGACCGTGGGGAACCTATATACTAATGTCTACCTACAGCCTGGGGGAAAACCTATATACTTACTGGGGGACATATATTCCTAACTATAGACTGGGAAGTCCTTTAACTTACTGGGGGACATATAGACCTATCTAAAGACTGGGGAGCCCTATACACCTATAACCTACGGGAGGACATATACCTAATAGGGTGCCATATATAGCTACCAACTTACTTGGGAAACCTATATACCTATGTACATACTGGAGACCCTATAAACACTTTTGTTCAAAAGTTTGGGGTCACTTAGAAATTTCCTTATTTTTGAAAGAAAAGCACAGTTTTTTCAATGAAGATAACATTAAATGAATCAGAAATACACTCTATACATTGTTAATGTGGTAAATGACTATTCTAGCTGCAAACTTCTGGTTGTTAATGCATTATCTATATAGGTGCTAGAGGCCCCCTTTTCAAAAAACCCAACACCCCTGTGTTTATGTCCAGTGGTACTTGGGGTTTGTAACTGTTAAAAAAGGCATTGGAATTTAAAAACCCTTGTGAAGTATGTTACACATTGAAAACGTTTTGTGATTAGAAAAGCTAAAAAACTGCCCTTTCCCTTTGAGCTGGTTGAAACCAAAGTTTTCACTGTTCTTCGATTAAATTCACAAAATGGCCAGAAAAAGGGAAACTTTCATGTGAAATTGACAGTTATTTTTGTGTGAGAGAGGGCTATCCGCGAAAAATTTGCCAAAAAAATAAAGTTTTCCTACAAAGGTCTACTATCCCTTTCAGAGGAGAGCACAAACAGGCCTAATGGGGGTAAAAAGAGAAGTGGAGGCCCCGTCAAAATGAGCAAAAGACAATACTTGAGTCTTAGTATGAGAAATCGACGCCTACGGGTCCCAAGGCGCTTCATTAAATAGTACCGGCAAAAGCCAGTGTCAACGTCACAGTGAAGAGGTGACTCCGGGGTGGCCTTCAGGGCAAGGGGGCAAAAAAAGCCATTCTGAGACTGGTTAAAAAAGGAAAAAGATTTAATAGGGGGGTTTAAAGCAGGGCCCCCAACCTTTTTTCCACGTGGGACCGGTTTTATACCAGACAATTTTTCTGCGGCACGTGGGGGCGGGGTTATTAGGGGTGGGGTTATTAGGAGCGGGGTTATGGACGGAGTTGGATGTTTAGAATCACACAAAAAAGAAAAAGCCCCCAATAAAGTGTATACTGTGTCATTTATAGGTATAGTATGGGGTACCATTTTTTTATAATGCAGACTGATTGTCAGCTCTGTGGGTCAGTTTTTAATTAATGTGTTTACAAAGGGGGACAGTCATTTCTGCAGAAATATTGATCAGCATTATACATGTATATAATATACATATGTAATTAGCTCTGTCATTCTAGAGATATATGCCCCCTCCAGTAATGATAGATCAATACATGCCCCTGTAGTAATAATAAATATCCCCTCCACTAATGATAGATAAATACATGCCCCCTCCACTTATTGATAAATACATGCCCCTCCAGTAATAGATAAATCCCTGTCCCCTCCAGTAGTAATAAATACATGCCCCCCCAGTAAAAGATAAATCATCCCCCCTTTCAGTAATGATAAAATAAATACATGCCCCCTCCTCTAATCGATAAATAATATGCCCCCCCAGTAATGATAAAAAATACATGCCCCTCCTAAACGTTTAAATACATGCCCCCTCCACTAATGAGACATGCCCCCTTTGTAATATGCCCCTTTCGTATTATGCCCTCTTAGTGATATGCCCCTTAGCGATATGCCCCCTTAGCGATATGCCCCCAAAGCGATATGCCCCCTTAGCGATATGCCCCTTAGCAATATGCCCCTTAGTAATATGCCCCCTTAGTGATATACCCCCTTAGCGATATGCCCCCTTAGCGATATGCCCCCTTAGCGATATGCCCCCTTAGCAATATGCCCCTTAGTAATATGCCCCCTTAGCAATATGCCCCCTTAGTAATATGCCTCCTTAGTAATATGCCCCTTAGCAATATGCCCCCTTAGCAATATGCCCTTCCAGTATTCTATAAATACACGCCCTCTTGTAGTGGCCAGGTCAGGTTTAAAAAAAAAAAAAAAAAGAGAGAGAGAACGTTACTCACCATTTCCCGATCCCTGCAGAGCTCCTCCTCCCAGCGGCACAGGGGGTGTGACGACACTGCTGCATCACACTCCCTGCGCCGCATCTACAATGATAGGGAAAGCAGGGACAGTATTGAACTTTCTCTCTAGTGATGCAGCCACACGATGTGTGCAGCTGCTATCTCTGCGCGGCCGGATTACAGCGGCCGTGCAGAGCAGATGCCCGGACTAAAGTCAGCGGGCGGTCGGCATCAGGTGTAGCCGGGGCCATGAACCGACAGGGGATGCTCTATGGACCGGTGGTTGGGGACCCCTGGGCTAAAGAACACAGACATTGGACAGAGGAAGATTAGAAAAAAGTGTTATGGAGACGAATGGAAGTTTGAGGTGTTTGGATCACACAGAAGAACATTTGTGAGACGCATAACTGAAAAGATGCTGGAAGACGCCTGATGACATCTGTCAAGCATGGTGGAGGTCATGTGATGGTCTGGGGTTGATTTGGTGCTGGTAAAGTGGGAGATTTGTACATGGTAAAAGGGATTCTGAATAAGGAAGGCTATCACTCCATTTTGAAGCGCCATGCCATACCCTGTGGACAGCGCTTGATTGGAGGCAATTTCATCCTGCAACAGGACAATGACCCAAAGCCACCTCCAAATTATGCAAGAACTATTTAGGGAAGAAACAGGCAGCTGGTATTCTATCTGTAATGGAGTGGCCAGCGCAGTCACCAGATCTCAACCCCATTGAGCTGTTGTGGGAGCAGCTTGACCGTATGGTACGCAAAAAGTGTCCATCAAGCCAATGCAACTTGTGGGAGGGGCTTCTGGAAGCATGGGGTGAAATTTCTCCAGATTACCTCAGCAAGTTAACAGCTAGAATGCCAAAGGTCTGCAATGCTGGAATTGCTGCAAAGGGAGCATTCTTTGACAAAAGCAAAGTTTGAAGTAGAAAATTATTTATTTGTACACCCTAATACAATGCATTAGGGTGTACAAAGATGGCCCTTACCTGTTTTAGGTCAATTAGGATTACCAAAATTATTTATATTTGCCAAATGGCAGAATAATGAGAGAAAATAGTACACCTAAGAACACCATCCCAACTATGAAATACACAGGTGGCATTATCATGTTGTGGGGTTGTTTTGCTGCAGGAGGGACTGGTGCACTTCACAAAATAGATGGCATCATCTCAAGACATCAGCCAGGAAGTTAAAGCTTGGGCGGAAATGGGTCTTCCAAATGGAAAATGACTCGAAGCATACTGCCAAACTGGTTACAAAGTAATTAAGGATAACCAAGTCAATGTTTTGGAGTGTCCATCACAAAGTCCTGATCTCAATCCTATTGAAAATTTATGGGCAAAGCTGAAGAGACAGGTGCGGGCAAGGTGACCTACAAACATGTCTCAGTTACACCAGTTCTGTCAGGAGGAATGGGCCACAATTCCTACCAACTATTGTGAGAAGCTGTGGAAGGATATCTAAAACGTTTGACCCAAGTTATACAGTTTAACCCCTTACCGCCGGAGCCAGTTTTGTCCTCTCTGACAGAGCCCCATTTTTTAAATCTGTCATGTGAGAATAAATTTTTATTTATTTTTTTACATAATTTTTATAAAAAAAAATTCAAAAACATATAGGTTTGGACATATGAAAAGAAGGCAACGTCAGCCTAGAATACACAAAAGATCTGTTAGCAGATATAAAAATAAATCATTAACCTGCGGGCTGAGACATTAGCCTCAATATAGATCACTATGGTACATGGACAATAGAAATACCACATATATGCAAGGCTGAGACTCTATTCTCAGACAAATCATAGAACCATAGCCCAAATCAAGTAAGAAAATAAAAACAGAAAAAAAAAGTAAACTGTAACCGGCCACCTGAGTCATATTAAAACACAAATTTGGATTATCCAGGGCTGGAGCTGCTAGAAAGAGTGAGCTGCAGTGAAATCAGGAGTCTAGCCTGGGGCAAGCAGTACGGTACCGCCTGGGATAGGCTGGAGAATCGGCTCTTTAATCGAAGACAAAGTGGGAAACATAGGTAGGGAGGGGCGGGCCTCAACTCCAGGTAGATTAAGATGAGTCAGGTCAAAAGGGTGGATTACCGACCTCCAGTCGACCAAATTGACGCGTCAGACTGGAGGCAAGATACCAGGACGTATAAACGAATGGCTTCACGATGTCCCCAATCTCCTCAGAGGTGTAGAAGGTTTCAATAAATGCTCCCCATTTTTTAAAAACCTTAGGTGCCCGAGTCTCCCTTGTTCTAACAATGTCCAACTTGTCCATCTCTAGATGGTGTTTGACAGAGCAGGTCACTTCTTGGACGGAGGGGATATTAGGATCCAGCCATTTTGAAAGAAGAGATTGTTTGGCCGCTGACAGAAATATGTGTAAGGTTGGAAGATTCTTACAATGCTTTGGGAGGTTGTGGAATAACAGCTGGACCAGGTCCAGACTTAAATTAGCTTGCAGGGAGGAATTGAGAGTGTTCACCAGTTTATCCCAGAAATCTGCAGTAGCGTTACGGGACCAGATACTATGTAGAAAATCCATTCGATGGGCGCCACACTTAGGGCCTGAGGTTAAATGGTTGGGACAGTTGGGGTGAGGGGGAATATTGAACCAAAATATGGCTGAGTGAGCGATCCTGAAATAGGTGTCTTTCCATTTCTCATTGATGATATGTTTACATATGGCCTTCCACCCTTGTAGGATTTTCCCAGAGATATCCCGGTCGGGGTAAACTCTCTCCCATTTGGTGAAGATTTTAGGGGACTAGTTGTCAAGAGCTGAAAGTTGTAGTCACTATAGAGGTAACGTAGAGGTGAAAAGCTACGTCATAGGTTAGATAGACTATTTAGGGCATTGGAGTGTACACCGAAGGTGAGCTTGAGAAAGGGGACCGCCCCGAAACATCGCGCAGGTGCATGTGCTTCCTCCCTCAGCAAGACGAGAGGATCAGGTAGTGGAGTTGGAGAGACGTGAGTGTCCATACAGATGAACAAGAGGCTTTTATATTTAAAGATACGGTAGCTATAGGATCAGGATACTACAGTACAGTGAGTTCTGCCTGAGTCGAATAATTTGTATAAGGATAAGGTTCTAATATAACCGATTGAATGTTGGCATATATTGAACTGCTTGTTTACTGTGTATCTACTAAAGACTGCCTGAAGAGATAAACCGCAATGTAAGAAAAAAGTATGAATAAGTGGAAATTTTAAACACTATATAAAAAGTTTGGATTAATAAATACCAAAGCAGTATAAAACGTATATTTTAAAAATTTTGTCATTTGTCCAGAAGTTTATATTATTGCGTGAAGTAAAGGGCTGGACACCCTATCTGGACTGGCTAAATGCGGTTTATAGATACGCTGTGAAGTTATCTTTGTATGAAGATTTTAGGGGAAACTGTATCATTCTTGTTGTTTCTGAGACCTGCATAGAGCGTAGATAAGGAAGGTGTAGATGAGGAGAGGGGGCCAATGATATAATCAAAGTTGTTTTGTCGAAAATGCACACGTGCGGCAAATTTACTTCTAAGAAATGCTGAGACTTGCGAGAAAGCCACGAAGTGGGGGGGGGGGATTGAATTTTGAAATAAACTCTGAAAAAGATTGTATTTTTTAACGTGCGGCATCAAATAGTTGGGAGAAGTTCACTATCCCCCAGTCTCTCCAGCCTTTGAACTGGGGGTTGTCTAGTCCCGCCTGAAATTCAGGTTGGCCTTCTAGCATAAGATACCTACTAAGTTGGTATGGTAAGGATAGCAAGGATCTGCTCGCCTTCCAGGCTCCTATGGTATCTTTCAAATGAAGACTGTGTTTCGCCACTTTAGGGAGGGAAGCGAATTTGACGCGTAGAAGATTCGTGAGCCCCCAAGGAAAAGCCAATGCGGATTCAATAGTGAGATTAGAGTAGCTTGAAGTCTGTTTGACCCAATCTACGCTGTGTCGCATTAGACTTGCCAGATTATATAACCTCAGATCCGGTAGGTTCAACCCTCCGGAGTCCCGTGGGAGGAGCAGCTTAGAAAGAACAATTCGTGGTCTTTTTTTGTTCCACAAGAAAGAGGAAAATGAGGAGTGGAGAAAATGTATATCTTTATGTCTAAGGAGGAGCGGGACCGTTTGTAAGAGGTAAAGTAATTTTGGGAATATCATCATTTTAAGCAGGTAGCATTTTGCAAGAAGAGGAAGAGGGAGATTTGTCCATCGTTCCATTTTCTGTGAGATTTTAAGTAAGAGAGGGGGGTAGTTAAGACGATAAATAGAGTCTGGAGTGTTACCTATGTAAATACCTAAATATTTGATAGATGTTTTGGCTAAGGAGATAGGCAATGGATTAAGTACGGCTGACTTAGAGGAGTTGGGAGGAGAAATATCCAAGAACTCCGATTTGGACACATTGACCTTAAAGCCCGAATGAAGGCCAAAGTCATGAGCCACAGGAACCTCAGTCAATGGGTGAGAGATAAATGAGACTATCATCAGCAAAGATGGAGATTTTGACCCTAGTGGTGCCTATAGTCATGCTAGATAACTTTGGGTGAGCCTCAAGGGCCCTGTACAGGGGTTCTATAGCTAGATTGAATAATAAAGGTGATAAGGGACATCCTTGACGAGTCCCTCTCTGTAGATAAAACGGTCTAGATAGAAAACCCGAGGTATAGATTTGCGCCAAGGGAGAAGAGTAAAGGGAGAAAATATTAGATCGGAAAGGGCCTTGGAAGCCAAATTAATCTAAAACCACATCTTGCCATCTCCAGCTGACCCTGTAAAACGCCTTTTCTGCGTCTATCGACCGGACAGCTGGAGACCGATGCGCGTTCGGGCAACACAATCTCATCTAGCACTGCGATAACCTTGCGGATATTGGAAACCGCGGTCCTACCTTTGACAAAACCTGTTTGCTCTGGGGAAATAAGTTTGGGAAGGATGAGCGCCAATCTGTCTGCAAAAATTTTAGAGATTATTTTAAGATCAACATTGATAAGTGATATCGGACGATAGGATGAAGGGAGGGAGGCATCTTTTCCTAGTTTTGGTATTACTTTTATGTGAGCAGTGTTGATGGGCCGGGGAATAGGGGACCCTGACATAAAGAGATTAAATATTTCGGTCAATAAGAGGGCTATTTCTTTTGAAAGGATTTTATTGAATTCACTTGTAAACCCGTCTGGGCCGGGCGCTTTATTGTTCCCTAGATTCTTAATTGTATACGTTATCTCCTCAAGGAATATCGGCTTATCAAGGAAATCTTTATTTTCGTCGGACAGAGTAGGGAGAGTAATGTTAGTGAACCAAGTCGAGGGGTTATCAGGTTAAGGGGTTTCCGGATTATATAGAGGGGCATAAAAGTCTCTAAGAACATTGTTGATGGTCTGCCCAGAATAATGGTTATTGCCGTCTGAATCTTTTAGGGTATATATGGTGGAATTAAATTTGCGTCCTTTAGCAAAATTTGCCAAAATTCTCCCAGCCTTATTCCCGTATCTAAACAGCTTAGCCTCTATAGCTGAGTGTTTGGAGATCTCCCTATGTTCAACCCATCTGTCGTATTCTGTTTTCGCTTGAACCCAAAGGGCTTTAGAGGATGGGGAAGGATTAGAGAGAAAAGTAGTGTAGGCCTGTCTAAACTGCTCCCCCAAGGAGTTAATTTGGGCAGAAATTGTTTTTTTCCTTTTGGTGGTATGGGCCAGTAAGGACCGCTTTTGCCGTTTCCCACAAGAGCACAGGATTCGTATCCTCCATGGGATTATCTCACAGGAACTCAAGCCACCACCCACAGAGGATATCTGCAAAGTCCTCATCGCCAAAAAATAGGACGGGAAACGCCAAAGAAAATCAGTTCCTCTAGGGGCGATATCGGAAAGTTGGAGGACTAAGGGGGAATGGTCGGAGATCACCATATCCTTTATCTCGCAGGACTCTACTCTCTGCATAGAGAATAACTATTTGATACTTTAACCTATCCATATGATTCAGAGACTGTTTTCTTGTGACACATTGTGCTTCAAGATAGTAAGAAATTTTGGCCCAAAAAGTCCTTGTTTATTTGTGAAAAATATCAAAGTATCGTGAAAAATGTTAAAAATTTACCATTTTCAAACTTCAAAAATGTGTGTGTAAGACAGTTATTCCACTCAACATAGTTTATAACTAGCATCTAACATATGCCTACTGTAGGTTGGCATAATTTTTTTAAATGTCTTTTTTTTTTTTTTTTTTACATTAGGGGGCTTAGAAATTTAGTAGTAATTTTCAAGAAAATTTGCAATATACATTTTTTTAAGGGACTAGTCCAGCTCTGACGTGACTTTGATTGGCCTGTATGTTAGGTAGCCCCATAAAGGACTTCATCCAAGAAACTACACCCCTTAAAGTATTCAAAACAGCATTTAGGAAGTTTATTAACCCACTAGGTGTTTCACAGGAATTAAAGCAGAGTGGAGGTGAAATTTCACATTTTCACTTTTCTTGCAGATTTTCAATTTTTATCAATTATTCACAAGAACATGGTCGATGTGATCAGGGAAATGCAACTTAATATTGATTCCCCAGATTTGCCGTTTTCAGAGATATCCCGTATGTGGCCTTAGTGCGTTATTTGGCTCAACCATAAGCCCCAGAATAGGAGGAGCACCTACTGGACTTTGGGGTCTCATTTTCCGTACAATTTTATTTAGGCGCCATTTCAAGTTTGAGGACACTCTAAGGCAGGGGTCCTCAACTCCAGTCCTCAAGGCCCACCAACAGGTCATGGTTTCTGGCTCTCCTTAGCATTGCACAGGTGATCTAATTATTGTCAGTGCATTCTATGGGAGATCCTGAAAACATGACCTGTTGGTGGGCCTTGAGGACTGGAGTTGGGGAGCCCTGCCCTAACATGCTAAAACTTAATAAACACCTCTAAAAAGACTCCCCTTAAGGAATATATCCAGGGGTGTAGCGAGTATATCGACCCCACAGGTGTTTCACAAATCTTTTTAGCATTAGGCTGTGAAAATGAAAAAAATATTTTTTTCAAACAATCTAAAATTTTAGCTGAAAATGTTGAATTTTTACAAGGAATCATGGAAAAAGCCCCCCAATTTTTGTTACACAATTTCTTCCAAGTTCGGCAATACCCTACATGTGGGTGTAAACTGCTGTTTGGGCACATGGCAGGGCGTACAAGGGAGGGAGCGCTATTTGGCTTTTGGAACGCAGATATTGGTGGTTGCCATGTCGCATTTGCAAAAGCCCCCAAAGTACCAGAACAGGTGAAACCTTCCAGAAGTCGCACCATTTTGGATTCAACACCCCTCAAGGATCTCATCTAGGGGTGTATTGTGCATTTTGGGCTCACAGGTGTTCCATAGTTTTTCCCACAGTCTATTTTTAGCGCTGGGCCATGAAAATGGTGGGGAAAACCGCAGTTTCGCCATTGTTTTTTGGGCTTCAATCTTACAGTGTTCGCTGTGCAGTGTAAGTGAGTGGATAACTTTACGGGTCGGTACAATTGCAAATGATATAAATTTTATACAGTTTTTTATGTTTTATTACTTTTACACAATAGAAATGTTTATAAAAAATAGCGTTTTTATGTGTCCTATTCTGACAGCCATAACTGTTTCAGTTTTCTGTATACGGAGCTGATTATGGGCTTTTTTTTTGCGGGATGAGTTGACGTTTTTATTAGTACCATTATGGGGGGCATATGATGCTTTGATCACTTTTTATTAAGATTTTTGTGAGGCATTTTGAACAAAATACAGCATTCCTGGTAGTGTTTATTTTAATTTTTTTACAGCGGTCACTGTGTGGTATAAATGACACGCTAGTTTTACTCAGTAGGTTGATAGGATTACAGCGATACTAAATTTGTATTTTTTATGTTTTACTGCTTTTACACAATAAAAACACTTTTATTCAAAAAGGAAAACACGTTTTTGCATCGCCATAGTCTGAGAGCCATAACTTTTTTATTTTTCTGAGTACATTGCTGTGTAGGGGCTTGTTTTTTGCGGGATGAGTTGACGTTTTATTGGTATCATTTTTGGGGTGAAAAGACTTTTTGATCAGTTTTAAAATCGTTTTTTTTGGACGGCAGGGTGAAGAAATCCTGCAATCCTAGTAGTGTTTTTTATTATTAACGGCGCTCACCGAGTAGTATCCATTACAAGTTAGATTTACTCTCTGTGTCGATACGATTACGGCGATACCCAATTTATATAGTTTTTTTTATGTTGCTATCTTCTGATAGCCATAACTTTTCTACTTTTCCGTATACAAAGCTGTGTAACGTTTTGATTGCCACCACTTTGGTGTTTGAGTTTTTGATCACTTTTTATTCCATTTTATGTGCAGCGGGATTAACAAAAATCGCAATTCTGTGACTTTTTTTTTTGTTACGGCGTTCATCGTACGAGTTAATTACCATGACAGATTTATAGAGTGGGTCGTTACACACGCGGCGATACCAAATGTGGGTACTTTATTTCTTTTTGATCTTTTTTGGGGCGATTGGCGTTTGTAAAGGGGGAAAGGGCGGTGTACTTGTTTTTTATTTCTTTTGTGTTTTACTTTTTTAACTTTTAGTTTACTTTTCCACATTTTTTCAATTTTCCCCAAAAGGGGATTTGTAATAGCAATCTTCAGATTGCTGTTGCAATAGTAGACCAGTACACAGCATTGTTGCCGTGTACTGCTTGCCATGGTGACTGTCAATCACCATGCCCATAATGCATTGTGGGCATGATGACGTCACTAAACAGCCGGGTGCCGGGGGAGTAGAACAGTAGCGGCGCAAAGCACCGTTGCTGCGCCGGAACACAGCGGTAATATACTGCTGGTCCCATGTCGCGATCGTGCGGGGCTCGTCTGCAAGCCTGCACGGTTGCCAGGACGTACTCATACGTCCATTTACGGGAATGCACTTCCCGCTAGGGCGTATGAGTACATCCAATGTTGGGAAGGGGTTAAGAGCAATGCTTCCAAATACTGATGAAATGTATGTAAACTTTGGCCTTTGCAAAAAGTAATAAAAATGCCTTAAAAAAACCTCTCTCATATTATTCTGGCATTTGGCAAATATAAATCATTTTGGTTCCTAATTGACCTAAAACAGGTAAGGTTTATTCTGATTTCATGTCAGATAGTGAAAAAAACATGCATATGGGTCTTTATATATAGTGTATGGAAACTTCTGGTTTTAACTGTGTAACCCCTTTTGTAGAGCAAGTAAAATATTATTTACTTTAAACTGTTGACTTCCCTCTGCATCAAAAAAATTTAACATTTTAAGGTTATTTTTACACTGACATGCATAGCATCTTTTGCAGGGGAAAAAACAGGCTGCATGGACAATAATGGACCTATATTTTTGTCTCGATAAGCCAATGTTTTTTCAAAACCTTTTAATTCTAGAGTGCTGCTCATATTTTATTGCAATGCATAGGTTCAAATCAACATTGGAAAAGTCCACCTCATGTGAATATACACTAAAGGCTCATCACACCATAGGATGGTTGTTATTAGCTAAGGGGTCTTGCCAGGTCCATCTTAACACAATTATGGGAACCTGGGCAACGTAATATACTTGGCCCTACCCAAGCACATCACAACAGGCCCTGCTTCTAACCACCCATCTCTTTATTCCCCCAATGAACAGCAGAATCCCCTGGATGAGGCCTGTTTCAGGACACTTCCATGACATTTTGTAGACCGCTGGCCTACAATGCTGGTTTATGGTTTTGGGAGCTGATGAAAACCATGGCAGAGTAGGTAGTCATCTGTTTGCACATCCTAAGAACATACAGTTAAATAAGCAGGGCCAAGCTGAGGAGCAAGAGCTCCCGGGACATATGAGTTACCAACTAGAAACCGTAGGCTTGTGGGGTGGTTGTGACAACTTCCTAGTGTGCCCAATGGATAAGAGGGGTCCTCATGTCTCTGATGCTCTGTAATGTACAAGGTTTCCTTCTGGTGAATTCATATTGTGCTACGTTGGAGAGACATTACAACCCAAGTTCTTCTTGCAAAGGCTACCTTTATAATGCAGCTTCACGAGTCACTGCACTATAGCACAGACTGGCATCAGTGAACACTCTCTTTGAACCAGAGCGCTGAACACAAGGCATGGCAGGTTATTTAATTACTCATATAGCCTAGGTTCTGGGTGGACCCATCCTTATTGGGACGTTTATCCCACATATATTTGGTCAGGCAGTGTGTAGATAGGGCAATATAGGGATAGTTATTTCTATTCCCTATCATTATATTTTATTTCCTGCCGACTGTGGTGTATTTAGGATACGTTGGGAGATAGTATTTGTGCTCCCTTTTAAATATTTGTATTAAAAGTTATGTTTTAAAGTCTTGTCCAGCGATTTGATCAGTGAACACAGGACAGATCGGCGCACAGCTCAAAAATAATGGTTTTCATTATTTCCTCCCCACCTTCCGAGAACAAGAATTTTATTTTCATCCACTCAGCCATATGAGGACTTCTTTCTTTTGGACATGTTATACTTTTTAATTGCACCATTTATTGTACCAGGGATTTAAAAAAAAAAAAAAAAGCGGGGTGGAATGGAAACAAATGGCACATACCATTATTTGCAACTTTTTTTTTTTTTTAAACAAGAAAATTAAAAACATTTTCAATATGTGCCTCTCCTTAATATGGAATAACCCCATGTGCCTTGTTTAACCCTCAGTGCTGTTCAGCTCACCCCTTCAGCAGACTGCAGACCTCAGTGAGTGGACCTGTACAAAAGGTAGAGTAGTGCCTCCTAAACTATTGTATTTTTCAGTGTCTTATACCACAAGAAACATCAGCTATCCAAAGCATAAGTAACGAATGCATAATAGCTGGAGGCCCTCCGACTGACCCCCAGAGTGGGTCAAGCCCCGTGTTTCCCTTCCCTGCATTATTGCATAGAGGAGTTTGAGCAGTGGTCTCGCATGTGTCCATGTGATTGACTGAAGCAGCCGAGCGTTGTACTGTCTTCTAATGATTGAATGGGACGGTGGACACACATGTTTCCTGCTGCACTACATACCCCTCCTTGCTGTGATCATCAGTAAAGGATGAGCAGGGCCCCACCATCATATATTCCTACCTCTCTTATAGCCAGGTGGTAAAGGTTTCTCATGAGATAAATGATATAAACGAATATAACTGATGATAAAGTAGAAATGCTTGCAATTTACAACTACTGCAAAAATTGTCAGTGGCTCATTTAAGTCATGTCATGGTGCAATCATTTCTAGATGAGATTCCTAGCTTGGGTCTGAGTAGATGTTACACAACGTATTTGGCCGTGGTTATGGCCGCGGGTTCCGACGCGGTTTCCGCGGCCAAATCGCGCCTAGTTTATTAACATGGTTTCCTTTTGGAAACCGCGTTAATATTCACACGCCGTGGGTTTGGCCGCGACTTCGGGGCCGCAGCCAAACCCGTGCGTGGGGAGAACTCTCCTGTCAATTCTTGACAGAGAGTGCTCAGCCCCACCCGCGCCGAGATCATGCCCAGCGCCCGTGCCGCAAACCCACGTCGAGAGACGCGAGTTTGCGGCAAGGTTCGACGAGGTTTTGGCCGTGTGAACAGGGCCTTACAAACTTGAGTCAGATTATCATGACCACTTCCTAATTTTGTCATTGGCAGCACATAGTTCAGGAAGGAAGTTACAGGTGGTGCGCTGACTTGGTAGTTATATGATGTGTGAGATAGGTTGTCTGTACACATACCTTTTTGCTGCTTTATAAAAGGGCCAATTTCTCAACGTTGCAAAAAGCGACCTTTTGCTTTGGAGGATGGCAGCATTTCTGAAGCTGCGCAGTTTGCGAACTGTTTGTGTGGTGCTGTGGTGAAAGTGTACTGTGAGTGGACAAATGGCCACATTGTGAATAAGGGAAACTGGAGCACCATATACCATTGATGCGAGAGGTGAATGTCATCTACAAAAGGTGGACTAACACACTCTTGTGGATCAGCTACCAGATGTGTGTCTAATACAACAGTTTAGTGAACCCTACTGTGTATTGGGCGCCGGAGCAGACATAGGTCACTATTCCTCTGCTCATAAAGCTGCATTGGCAGAAAATACTTCAATTTTCACAGCTGTATTGGACCTCCGCTGATTGGCAATGAGTCACATTTTATGCTTTATTGAAAGGAATGACATTGGTGTGTCAGGGGAGAAACAGAGAACAAGCACCCTGCAGCTATTGCTGGAAGAACACAAGCTGGTGGTGGCAGCATTATGGTCATGTGGAAGGCCCTTTAAACAGACTTGGGTATGAATCCATCTTTGCAAATTCACCCATACATGCTGATAAGTCTTCCCAGGGGCAAATGGACTCGTCTAGCAAGACAATGCAACATGTCACATGACTAGAAAAGTCTGACATTGGTTGGAAGAGTATGACCAAGACTTCCAAATACTACTCTGGCCCCCTTATTCACCAGACTCGAACCCAATTCATCTGTGGGTCCACCTCGATGGTTGTGCTTGCTCTATGGATCCTCCAGAGACCTGTGCCAACCTACCAGGACCTTATTGAGTCAGTCCCAGCTTGTGTAGCTGTTATTTGTGCTGAACACAGCCATCACTCAGGATATGGTCATAATAATGTGACTCGGCTGTATACATACATCTGTGCAACGAAAGCTTTGCAGTTTTACCTCTAAGCAATAGGTGGCGACAAAGACCATTTTTTCCAAGTGATACAGTTGCCTATATAGATAACACTGAGTGGTAATTTACATTCTTCCAGCTTGCACTTAATGTATGTAGAATTCAATAACAAGTCCCAATTACAAAGAGTTTACATTATTAGAAATAAAAACCGGAGCCACCAGTCCTCCTCTCATCTTTATTCACTGTACCATCATTAAGCATATTATTGCTATGGACATAAAAGCAGTAGTGCCAGTGTTTAAGTGTTAATAAAATAAACCGACCAGGTGCCTGGTCTCGCCAAAGCCATGCCTGTTTGGTACAGCTGCCAATTGCAATGAACTGAAGTGGATCTGACAGCTGCAACAGGAGGGTTGCAGTGAGAAAATTCCAGGTAGAGGTCCCCTTTAAATTACAGAAATAAAAGGGGTTGTCTCATCTCAAAGTTTCATAGGATACATGAATGAAATAATGCTGCTTTGCTCTGTCACTTCCTGGTCACGCTGTCTGTAATCAGCCTATGAGCTTCGTGTATTCAGACTTCTCTGTTTATTAGTCTAGATCAGGAAGGGAAGATCTCTCCTTAAGGAGAGCACCGAACGAACGGCTTATAGAGTTTTTGTTTTGCCTTTTTCGCCCTCTACTAAGCATCTGCATATCACAAGGCATTATGGGAAAGGGGCTGGGAAGCCCACAGCGCCCTCTGTTGGTTGTAACAAATCCTCAATTTGCTTTACCCACCGAGTCTTGAGAAAGCAAAAAGGATTTTTTAGCCAAGCCAGTATCTCTCATCTAGACAACTGTAGATGAGAGATACTTGCTTGGCTAAAAAATCCTTTTTGCTTTCTCAAGACTTGGTGGGTCAAAAGCAAATTGAGGATTTGTTACAACCAACAGAGGGCGCTGTGGGCTTCTCAGCCCCTTTCCCATAATGCCTTAGTCTAGATCAGGCATCCTAAAACTGTAGCCCTCAAGCTGTTGGGAAACTACAACTCCCATCATGCATTTGTATAATCTATAACAGTAGGAATGATGGGAGTTGTAGTTTCCCAAGAGCTGGAGGACTGCAGTTTGAGGATGCCTGGTCTAGATTAAATAAATTACCTTTAACTGAGGTCCATAGAAGCTTTTGAGCTAATGTAAACAGTACAGTAATTACTGTCTTTTGTCTGAAAGATCAGATAACACACAAGCTTTCACACTGCTGGCCACTGACCTGTGTGATGATGTCACTCCCTGCTATCAGAACAAACAGCAGGGGAGAAGGAGAACACAGGTCAGCCACTTGGGAAACCAGAGAAAGCACAGAAGGTGTTAAAATCATTTGTAGCTCCTTAACGAAAAAAATAAAAAGATGAACAAAGCAATTGATTTGGAAAACGTCATTTAGTGTTCCCTACATTTTGAAAGCTATTCTTTGTAGTGAGACAACCCCTTTAAGAGTGATTCCATGGCATCAACTAGGGTTAAACATACGCCGCACAAAAGGGAAAACCTGGTCCCCACATAAAATAACCCTTCAGTCTCATCAAATGACACTAAAAAACAAGGAAATGACTCCAATACTACAAACAGATCTGTAACAACTCTACATACAGTGTATCCAGGCTAGTATTCACAAAACGAAGCTTTCCCCTCGCGCTCAAGTGGTATAGAACCATTAAAAAACATGTATATATACACATCAATAATGCAGACAGAGCTATTAGATTGGCACCTTAGAGGAGGGAACTGTATAGCATCCTCTGGCCTGAACCATCTGCTCGAGGCAGGACCATGAAAAAGCCAGAGCTGGTATAGGTAATGCTGTCCCGTTCGCCCATTTCCCTCCGTGATTGGCAATAAAAATCCCACACCTTTCCCATCCCTGAGAAGTTGGAGGACTAACCCATACCATCTTGGCAGAGTCCACAGTTTTGCCAGTGATATCACACAGGGTTAGTCACGCGGCTCCCATACAACTACAGCGAAATGCATTCGTACCATTATCAAAAGTCCGGTTCAGATTATTTTAAAGTGGGAAGATTATCTATTTAGATGCCTGATTTCCACAGTCCCATCTATAACAACCAAAGATAAAATGAAATAAAACCGTAAATTGGGTTTCTGTCTGCTCCCAATGACGTGAAGAAACAGGTCGCTCTACCTTCTGTAAGGAGGTGAAACATGACGCGGGTTCAGAGACCACCTGAGAATTCCTGCGTCAGGCCCTGGGCTAGGCTTTTCAGCATAAAGTAGTACTCCAAACAGAAATTATACCCCATCACGATGGAAGAGACATTTTTTTTACCCAAGAAGAGCTGATCCACCACCGTTACATGAAAGAAAGCCCAAGGGGTAATTCGAGAATTTCTAACTACAAAACCATTTAAAAGGAAAAAAAAAATCATAGGAAGAGTAAAATGGCTGCTGTGATAGAGACCGTTTTCAGAAACTGGTAATTGCAAGGGAGTAATTAGTCAGGGGATGTTACAAGTTTGACCCTATTCCGGGTTAATCAGGATACAGTAATTATGGAGGCTGTATAGTCATTATCAAAAACATAGCACGACAGTCTCTCCCCTCCCGTCTTGAGTAAGGGGGTGGAAGACGGAAGTGGGACTTTGGTCCTCAAGAGGAGTCTTTAGTTTTTTGGAAGACCCCGTAACCCTCCCACGACTGAGTATACAAAAAAACACATGGAATCTGTAGTCATCGAGACCAAAAATCTTGCACATGGTTCTTTGATGAAGGTTTAAGAAGAGTAGATCACAGGGGAGTTCCCTCCTGAGTGAACTATGTACAATGTCTGAATCTTTTGAGACAAGACAAGCAGTGTAAGGACGTTAGAGTTCCACTTGAATATGGGTGACCCAATATCTGCTCAGTCCCTTGGTCTTAGATGGAGGGCAAAAAGGAGTTTTCCTTAAGGGAAGATATAAACTTGTATCAATAGGCAACTTGTCGGAAGTAGGCGAATTCTCTATACACAGCCAAAATGCAATGGGAGATCCCTGCAACAGGTACAAGATGGACATGGAAAGTCATCAGAGCAGAGAGCTGTCCTCCTTCCAACCAAGTGACAAAAGTTCTGTACCATCTGCTTAGTGTCATCAGATCCTAGACAAAAAACTGAGCATTGGGTCTGGGTAGTACTGCATCTACGTCTTGGTTGCCTGTCATAGTTTGATAAGGCTCATCCTGTAGTCATGATCACTCTCCTTCTTAAAGGTTGTCCCCAGGTTGGTACTGGGGCTCAGTGGCAGTGAAATAGTCTTCCAAGAAGGCCTGCAAGTATTCAAATGTTGGACGTTCCTCCGGGTCTTTTCTCCAGCACTGCAACATCAAATCGTGGAGGGACTCTGGGCAGTCTGGAGGGCATGGCATTCGATACCCCCGCTCTACTTGATCCAGTACTTCTCGGTTCACCATTCCTGATGACATCAGAAGCAGGAGATTAGACAAGAGAGTCTGATAAGAAACAAAGCAATCTGCATGGCTCATACTCACCAGGGTATGGAACCCTTCCTTTGGTGGTGAGCTCTGTCAAAAGGATTCCAAAGGACCAGACGTCAGATTTGATGGTGAATCGTCCATATAATGCAGCCTCTGGGGCTGTCCATTTAATAGGAAATTTGGCACCTATTAGACAGAATCATATATATAAGTGGTTCGGTTGAATCAGAACATTGACCTACATGTTGATAGAGGTCTTACAATGAAGACAGCACAAGGATCACCAATGCCTCTCCTTGTTACGTACATAGAAAACATACTCTTAATGCACAGAAAGAATTGTACGAGTGACTGTGTCCTGCACCAGACCAACTGCACAGTAAAGTCA
Source organism: Phyllomedusa bahiana (assembly GCA_025379985.1). Taxonomy (NCBI): domain Eukaryota; kingdom Metazoa; phylum Chordata; class Amphibia; order Anura; family Hylidae; genus Phyllomedusa; species Phyllomedusa bahiana. The sequence goes on along the minus strand of JAODAL010008790.1, from coordinate 44,551 downwards.
GACTTTTACACCACAACCACCTTTTTCCTTCAATTCCATGGCACTGATAATCTACTTAAGTACAGCTGAAGCCAGAAGTTTACATACACTATATAAAAAGACACATATGCATGTTTTTCTCACCGTCTGATATGAAATCAGAATAAACCTTACCCGTTTTAGGTCAATTAGGAACCAAAATTATTTATATTTGCCAAATGCCAGAATAATGAGAGAGAGAGAATTTTTTAAGGCATTTTTATTACTTTCAGCAAAGTCAAAAGTTTACATACACTAGGATTACTATGCCTTTAATTCAGGACAGCCCATATGATGATGTCATGTCTTTGAGAGCTTCTATAAGGTTTATTGGCAACATCTGAGTAAGAGACACACCTGTGGAAGTATTTTTCAATGCACACCAGAAACACACTGCATGGGAAAGTCTAAAGAAATCAGCCAAGATATCAGGAAGAGAATTGTGGACTTGTGCAAGTCTGGATCATCCTTGGGTGCAATTTCCAGATACATAAAGGTGCCTCTTATCTGTACAAACAATTATACACAAGTACAAACAAGATGGTACTTTGGTCCAACATGTCAACCCAAGAGCAAAAGCCCTTGTGAAGATGCTGGCAGAAACTGGTAAGATTGTGTCATTCACAGTGAAACAAGTATTGTATCAACATTTGCTGAGAGGCAACTCTGCTAGGAAGACGCCATTACTCCAAAAGAAACATATAAAAGCCAGATTAATGTTTGTAAATGCACACAGAAACAAAGACCTACATTTTTGGAGACATGTCCTGTGGTCTGTCGAAACTAAAATTGAACTGTTTGGCCATAATGCCCATCATTATGTTTAGCGTTAAAATGGAGAAGCTTGGAAGCCTAAGAACACCATCCCAACTGTGAAACACAGGGTTGGCAGCATCATGTTGTGGGGTTGTTTTGCTGCAGGAGGGACTGGTGCACTTCACAAAATAGATGGCATCATGAGGAAAGAAGTGAAATGTATGTAAACTTTTGACTTTACAGAAATAATAAAAATTACTTAAAGGGGATGTATCGCTTCTTTAGTTCGGCTGATTCATACTGCTCTCAGCTTCTCAACTATAGAAATGCAGGGGTGTTTCTTCCCCTCCCAGCTGGGTGACATCATCCCCTCTTCACTGTTCATGCTGGCTCCCGAGACTGCCCCCCCCACACCCCTCTGAGTCCACATGTCACTGTGTCTCTCCCTATGCAGATTTGTAAGAGCTGTATACATACCACAGGCTGCATTCAATCTAGACTGAGCACTGATCTCTTCTCTCACAGCTGGAGATTTGTTACAGCTTTCTATGAACGGCACAGATCTCCCTTCTATGCATGGGAGGCAGGGATCAAAACACAATTGTGCCGTTTCCGGATTGTAAAAGCCCTGCACTGTTATTCTGTTTCTTCTAGCTGTGTAGAGTGAAAATGTGCCGGTCCCTTACTCTGAGTGAGAGAGACAGGAATGCAAGCTCCATGGTGAATACCACCAGGGGCTGAACAGAATATAAATGAGCTCTCAGCTAGTGAAATTCAAGGAGGAGGGATCCGACCAGCATTGGATATCAGTGTAAACAGAAACAGAAGATAAAGGATCCTGTGATAACAAGACAGCTTTGCTAATGACATCCAATTGCAAAGTTGCTTGTATTCACTGTCCCCTTATTCTGAAGACCATTCAATGAAATGATACAACCCCTTTAAAGTCTTTCATTATTCTGCATTTGGCAAATATAAATAATTTTGGTTCCTAATTGACCTAAAACGGGGAAGGTTTATTCTGATTTCATGTCAGATAGTGAGAAAAACATGCATATGTGTCTTTTTATACAGTGTATGGAAACTTCTGGTTTCAACTGTATATATTTGGAAAGTATAAAGAAGCAACACATTGCTGACTTGAGACTGATGTGAGTAATTTAGCAAGGAAATAAGAAACTTTTAGAGAGGGGAACAATCGGGGGGAAGGATGGGTTATGGCAGGACATGGAAAACCCTAAAGGAGGTGTCTGGAAAAAAATAATAATAGTCTCTCCCAAAGTTTGGCAGCATTGTGATGTACATTCATCACATTTTTTGTGAGCTTCCTGCAGTTCTACATTTAGTTGTTTGCAAACCGAAAGCTCAGTTGGTCAATTTGTCTGGACACAACTCTGTGCCAGCTCCATGGCAACCCGGTGCTCATGGGGGTGTGGCTCTTTTCAGAACATTTTTAAAGCCACACCCCTTTGGCCCTGCCTCCAAAGGCTTTCAACATGAGAGAGGTAACTGTGCTTGCATCAAGACCATGGTTGGGAGGAAGCTTGCCATAGTCCAGCTAAGCATTCTGTTTGCTGTTCAACCCCTTTAAAGAGGATCTCAAGCCATTCCAGATATGTCTATTAGAGCAAGTACTTGTGTATAGTCTTATGTTATGCTAAAAATGTGTGCATCTGTCAGCTGGGTGTTACCAAGTGGGGGGGGGGGAGGTGTCCCTGCACAGTCTGACATTGTCCAATCAGTGCTAAGAGTCAGTGTGTGTAGGGAAACACCCCTTTGGAGTCTGACCTGGTAACACTCAGGTGATTCAATCATAGATTTCTAGAAGGAATAACAGAGAAACAGCACAAAACAGAGTTATAAGAGAAGATGCTCCAGAACAAACATACTTACTAAAACCGACATGTTAGGAGTTGGCATAGGTCCCCTTTAAAGGGTATGTATTACTTTTACAAACGTATGACATGTCATGATAGCATATCAGAAGTTTTGATCAGTAAGGTCTGGGTGCAGAGATACCAACCGATCGCTAAAATGGAGAAAATGCTCCGCCAAGCCCCTTCATTTCAGCTTGGTTCTCCTTTTGAAAGCCAAAACATGGGGTGCACAGACTTGCTATGAATTCATACACTGCTCTATCCAACAAGCCAATCTAACAAAGAAGCAAAGCACGGTGCCCCTTTTGCTTTAGCTAATCAGTGGGGGTCTCAGCACCTAGACCCTGATAATCAAAACATCTGGGATGTCACTAGGACATGTCAAAAGGCTGTAATAGGATTACAAGGGTAAACTGGATTTGGGTTGACAAATTCATCCATAGTAAAATTAAAGGGGATTTTCTGACCCCCCAAAAATTAACAATGGGCCCCAAGAAGTGGTCATAAGCCCTTCAACGGAGTTCACTGCTCTGGATGTGAACAGCTCGTAAGCAGTAATGTCAATGCAATGGCACAAGACGCCTGAAGCGAGTGATAGGCTGCAGTCGTCATATATTGTTCTGTAGGACCGGAAGTAATAGAAGACCAGAGACATTTTATTGGACAACCCCTTTCAGAGTTCTTACATGTAATACTTGCTTTTTCAAACAGATTTGTCAACCTCAAATACTCATTCAGGGGCTGCTGATGCACCCTTTGTTGCTTTGCAATAGTCAAAGAGCTGCAGGTTGGAGACCTCTACTATATGATACATATATGACAGAAGGAACCCTACCTTACCCCTTTCCTCATGGGCGATATGAACCATTGCAGAGCTCCCTCTCTGTACTGCAAACAAATCAGATAGGAAGTAGTGCAAGATGTCTCCTTAGGCTATGTCTACACAGCACAGGTTTTTATTCGGATTTACGGCAAATTCAGTATTTAGAATCCACCGAAAATCCCACTGTACCCAACGCTGTAGTCTACACAGCACAGATATTTCTACTGAGCTGTCGGCCGTCTGGTGAAAGATAGAACATGTTCTTTCTTCCGCCAGATTCCCATAGCCTCAATGTACGGGGCCGACGGGAATCCGAAATCCAACAGCAGTTTTTTTGCACAAAAACCACGGTGCGGCGAAGTTAAAATACCTTCGGCTTTCTGTGTAGACATAGCCTTAAAGGAAATCACCATTTTTTTTGCCTCAGCTGCTTTTAACAGCATTTAGAGAGATGCTTTACAGCAACCTCCTGGACATAGGAGCCTATGAAGAGGAGCAGACCCTTTGACTTCTATAGGAGAGTCTTATAGATCGGCTCTGTGACCTGGGAAGAAGTCGGTGTGCAGGGAGGGGTAGTTGTGACTATCTCCTATTGTGAATGGTGAATCCGGTGTTATCTACACACATGGGTGTCACCTTTCAGTGTAACCCTGCTTGTGCTGGTAACACTGGAGAACACTCATTTTGATATGTTTGGGGTGGCCCTTCTTCCCTATCAGCTCTAGTGTTGAAGATCCGGCATTGCCATCTTACCAAGTATCTGCTGCTGAAAGTAGTGGTCACTCAGTATTGTACAAAAGAAAATGTTGGAAATTCATGTCAAATGGAAAAGACAAATCTTAGAACATTTCAAGAACATATGGAAACACAACATGAATGTGCATGAGCAAATTCTATTCATCTGCACTACATATGTATAAAGAATTTAAATCACAAGAACAAGGTAGAATCATGTAATCAACACTGCAAACTAGAGCTGCTAGAATAAAATGGACTCGGCAGCACTCAAATACCCAGATTAGGGTCAAAGTTTCTAGGCACCCAAAAAATTATTTTTCTTTTGTTCCCCAGTGCATTAAAGAGACTGCTGAAAAATTTTGTCTGCAGACCAGGATGTGTTAAGTTATGATTAGGCCTAGTGGTCAAGGTGAAAATTGCAGGATTTTTTTAAAAATATGGATAGCAATATGGGACTTAAAAAAAAACAACCTGAAAATTCATAAAAAATGTGTTTTTAAAATAAAAAGAGGAGTTAAACAATAGATCATTTGCTGATGACACATTCCCTTTAATGACCATGCTTGCAGCAACAGGACAATCTTAGAAGTGTGGGAACATGGTCTCGCTAAAAGCATTGAGGTGACTTTAGATCATCTAAAATGTTTGGGACGCCATTTTAAACACAGTATAACTATCTAATTACATACCATGAATATTAACCCACCAAAAATGTATTAAACATGCACAATTTTGATCATTATCATTAATGACCTTTAAATCTTCCTTATAATAGCAATACTATAATTAGCATACTAGACAAGCATGTAGATAATTATTCACAACACTAAGGTTCATCCTAACACTCTTACTGTAAATCAGGCATCCTCAAACTGCAGCCCTCCAGCTGTTGGGAAACTACAACTCCCATCAAGCATTTATTTAATCTATAACAGTGGGCCTGATGGGAGTTGTAGTTTCCCAACAGCTGGAGGGCTGCATTTTGAGGATGCCTTCTGTAAATGATCGTGCACCTATCAAAAAAACAAACAAAAAAAAAAAAAAACACATACCATACACGTCTATGGCCAAACTGATCCCAGACAGCCGTGTGCAAACCTTACAAACTCGTCTTCTGCTTTGTTGGAATGTTGTTTAAACAAAAAACAGCGGGCACGGTATAATAATAAAGCGTAACCAGTCGCTGAAGACAACCACGCAGTCCTATGTAATTAACTGCAGTGTGTATATAATTATGGGTAGACTGCTAGAGATGGCGATTCATGGAATGTGCAGCTACCTTGCCGGGCTGTGTATTCATTATCTTCAATGAGTCGTGCCAGTCCAAAGTCGGCCACTTTGCACACCAGGTTCTCTCCCACCAGGATGTTGGCTGCACGAAGGTCCCGGTGGACGTAGTTCATCCGCTCCACATAGGCCATGCCAGATGCAATCTGTTACAACAGGGGTAAAAAGGCATGAGGTAGAGCCAATGAGAAGATCGTTAGCAGCTAATGTAAAGCAGCCAAGCTTACCTGAGCAGACATGTCTACGAGCTGCGGAAGCCTGAGGTAGCTGCCCATCTCACTCTTCAGAAAGTCCAAGAGGCTGCCTAAGAGCAGACGTGGAGCACAGTAAGGAACAGGATACATGTACTCTAGTATATCATAGGAGGATTGTCTGTCATATGTGTCAAGCTCAAGGACAGCAGACTGAATCCAGCCCGCCACATCATTTTGTGCGTCTGCGAAAGCCTAGACACTTAGGGCCACATGTAGGAATTTTGACGTTTAAACACCATTTTTCATGCGCATTATATTAGTGTAGAATGCGCCTGATTTATGAACCCAGTTTACAGTGGGCCATAAATCGGGCGCATTCTATCTCTAACACGACATTTCTGGCTCAGGTATACCACTTCGAAAGTGATATACCTGTTCCAGCAGTAACGCGCCTCGAAATGCCATAGTGAAGCTATAAATCTATAGCTCCATATGGTTCTAGTGCGCCCTGCCTCCCGCACGCCCCCCGAAATCAGGCGCATTACAAAGTGCCACGAGCGCTCTGTAATGCTCCTGATATTGGCGTACGGGAGGTTTTAAACTGTTGCAAACAGGGCTGCGCTAGATGGGGGGCTGAAAAGATGCCAGACTTCTGGTGCAGCCCCGTTCATACATGCTGCACTTAGAGCAGGGATGGACAAGGTCTGGACGCAGAAGGACCGGCCTCTCACTTTTGCAGGATGCAGACAGAGCTTGACAAAGGCAGTAGCACCAACACAGGGAGAGGGGGCCATCTTGGATTTGAAGCTTTGGCACATACTGCTACACAACTCTATTCGGCAACTCACAGGAGGTGGCACAGCTCTAACAGCCCAACATAGGCAACCTAGATGACCTCCAAGGTAAGACACACAGTACTATAGAGGTAGAAGGGGCTGGCCATCATACAACCTTAAAGGACATCTTGGTTTTTTTTATGGGTCATGTGGCGCAGCACAACATCTCTGGTCGAACAAACGGAACTACTTTATCAGCAACCCTCAAAAAAAAAAAAAAAAGCTAAATTAAAAATAGAAAGCCGGCCGGGACCCGCCCATTTGATTTATTAGGCCTCGTTCACACGGCTTATTTTGCCGCAGATTGGCGCCGTACTGCGCACCGGATTTGCGCTGCAGTACGGCGCCAATCCGGAGTAATTACGGTAATCCACTGCTCTCATAGAGAACAGTGGATTCCGTCGCTCCTCCCCGCTCGGCGCGGGGGGAGAAAGTGACATGCACATTATTTACGGCGCGGACGCGCCGTAAACGATGCATTTTCTATGGGGCCGGGGAGCGGCGCCCCCGCCGCGCTCCGGCCCCGCCCCTTATTCACGGCGGATTTGTGAGTGCAATCCGGCTCACAAATCCGTCGGGAATAAGCCGTGTGAACACGGCCTTAGGTTGTCTAACAATATGTTACATTTATATACAGTCTTAGGGTATGTTCACATGGCGTATTTGCGGGGCGTAATTGTGCTGCAATACACCCCAATTATGCAACGCTAATACAGAAATACATAGCCGTCACTGAGAGCTAGGAGTACCCGTATTCCCTGCTGGCATACAATATGCGCTGCAGAAAAGAATTGACACTGAGCTTACGCACCAGGGAAAGTGGAAATCAGTGGGAGCCAGTTTTCAGCGCTATAGAAGTACCCGCTGGCCAGTGCATACTTCTAAAACACCCGGTGTATTGCAGCGTGTACAGTACATGATGTGAACATACCCTTACAGTTAAAAAGCACCCTTTGAGGGCAACCATCATGCCAACGTGCCCTCTGGTGAACATTTAACATTCCTGGTCTGTGTAATTGGTCTGTACACACCTTTACTCATGTACTCTGTAACAATGTAGATGGGCTCTTCTGATACTACAGCATACAGCTGTACAAGCTTCTCATGCCGAAGTTTCTTCATAACTTGTGCCTCCTGGAGGAACGCTTCGGGGGACATAGTACCAGGTTTGAGAGTCTTAATTGCCACCCGTGTGGTTCCATTCCACGTACCTGACAGCAAGACCAATGTAGTGGTTAATATAATGACGCTGTACTAGATCAACATCAACCTGCATTAGAACAGAGTAGTGTGCAGAGAAATATAACACCGGGTCACCACATTCTAACGCAGAGGACAAAGAAACACACAAATCATGGCTTAGCGGGTTCTTTACATCACAGGTGATGGTATACAGCTTGGATACGCCATCACATACTGATCAGTTAGGCTCCAAGCTCTAGGACCCAGTATAATCACTAGAATTAAATGGTCAAAGCTCCTTCAACTTATTCCTAGCACAGCAAGATCCAAAACAAGCACTGTGCATGGAATGCCTGAAGGGGGTGCTAGACAGCGCAAAAAAGAGGTCACCATGCTTTAACCCAGGGGTCTTCAAACTGCAGCCCTCCAGCTGTTGAGAAACTACAACTTCCATCACGCATTTATATAATCTATAACAATGGTCATGATGGGAGTTGTAGTTTTCCAACAGCTGGAGGGCTGCAGTTTGAAGACCCCTGCTTTAACCAATATTATACCCCTTTATTCTAATAATTGTGTAGACCTAAATGTCAAATTGCACATTATATATATATAAACTTGTACCAAAAGTCCAAAAACTCACCCATCCATACTTCTCCAAAGCAACCCTGCCCCAGTTTGAGCTCCAGACGTAAGGAATCCCGGGGAATTTCCCACGCATCCTTGGCTAGCCCCTGAGTCTGCGGCTTCGATGTAGGGCACACATTGGTCAGTCGGTGACACAAACCATCTGCGTGTTCTAAGGACAAGAAACAATCTGTCAAATAACTGTAGACCTTTTCTTTATGCTACAGCAACACATAGACCTCCCAGGTTACCATGCCCCCAATACAGATCAGAGGCAACTGCAGGCCACCGCTACCCTTAACTTGTAGGGACACCGGAGTCTGACCGACTCCGATTGGTTTCCAGTACATGTTTCAAGGCCTAAGGGGATGTTCACACAGGGCTTTTGGATACGTTTTTAGATGTGTATTTGGATCCGTGTTTCGGACCCTAAACGAACCCAAACACGCATCTAACAACGTGCAGTGTGATTTCCATTGCTTTCAATGTAAAACACGCATCGGCGTTCAAACGATACGTGTTTACATGCGTCTTTCGGATCCGTTCCAAGAATTGTCATGTCAATTCTTCATCCGTTTGACGCAGCAGCCGCCCCATTTAAAATGATAGAGTGCATTTCTGCTGCAGCAAAAACGCATCCAAACAAGTACCTGCGTGTTGAACGCGTTTTACGCAGCGCTTTTGAATGCGTTTTTCGGAACAAAAACAAATCCAAAAACGGATCCAACACGCTGTGTGAACATCCCCTTACACGCCTCTCTTAAGTACAGAAAGACAGATTTTTTTCTGTTCTAGCAGGTCTCTCACCTGACACCACAAAATCCTGTAGTCATCTCAGTCTCTCTTCCATGGTAATGGACCAGTTCTAAAAGCTGGCGCACCTTCTAAAGGTCATGACATCAACCATGGTAATATAGCTACAGGGGTGGCGGCGTTTGTAGGTTATAGATATATAAGAATCTGTGCACATCTACAATGTCCTCTGACAATCCACAAAGACGGTCTCATATATAGCATCCTACAACCAGGGCTGGGGAGTCAGCAACCCAAACCTCCGACTCCCTCATACATGGCGCATGTTTAAGTGATCACTTTACTGTAGTAAAATAGTAACATCAGCTTTTTTACTTTATGATAAATATCGGCTTTTTGGGTAGAACGCACTGACAAAAAAAGGGTAAAAATGTTTTGATCTTTTAAATGTGTAGAAAATTGGATCAGATTTGGTAAAGAATGATTGAATTCGACCCGGGCCCCAAAAGGAAAGGGGGTTTGTGCTGAAAACCAAAGGGATTTCCCAAATATAACAAAATAAAAAATTAACATTTTGTTTTTGGGAGCAAAACTGTAACAATGAATTTGATGACAAGAAATTCTGCAGAACAAAGCAGTTAAAAATACTTCAAGTACATTTATGTATAAGATAGGTAATGACTGATAAAAAATTGTTTTTTTGCCGCATCAAACAAAAAACCCCAAACTTATTTCATTTTGGGATGGGCCCATTTTGGAAAACCCGACTCCTGCAAATAGGCACCGCTCCAGACTGATTTTCCACACCCCTCCCCTAAAACTGGAAAAATTCCCATTTAGGGAAAAAGGGGGATATAAAAAGGGTAAAATGATAATTACTGACTGCAACTCTATGGCCACCAAGTTATAGACATCAGTGGTCTTGTGATACAGCTGCTCCATTCTAGAGCAACAGTAGTTATACTATAAGATAAAGGGGTTGTTCACTACATTTTTTCATCTTACCTCATCCCGTTTTCTTTGGTTTTACTTTGAATTCAGGGGCGTGTTTACTGGCTTCTACTAGGGTGCAGTAGAAGCCAGGTCTGTACCTATGCAACCTGCTGGCGCCATCGTGAGAGATTGAACCGGGGGGGGGGGGGGGGGCAGAATATTAAAGAATGTTAAAAGGGCTATATTGCCCAAAAATGATTGTTTTTTCAGGATCTTTAAGAAAAAAAACTTTCCTTGGATGAGACAACCCCTTTAACCCTTAAGGACCCAAGTTTTGGCCTTAAGACACAGCCCCATTTTTTAAATCTAATGTGTCATTTTTGTGGAATAAATTTTTTACACTTTTCCTATCCATGTTTATTCTGAGATTTTTTTCGACACTTGGCTTTAAATTAGAAGAAATTTTTATCGACAAGCCTTGTTTTTGTGACAAATATCAAAAATTATTGGAAAAATTTGAAAAAAATCTTAGATTTTGAAAAGTTCAAAATGAGTTTGGCTGCGTGCAAGACAAGATATTATTCACCACAAAATAGTTTATAACTAGCATCTAACATATGTAACTATAGGTGGCATCATTTTTTAAATGTCCTTTTTTATATATATTTCATTAGTGGGCTTAAAAATGTAGTAGTCATTTCTAACATTTTGAAGAAAAATTTGCTATATACATTTTTTTTAGGGACCAGTCCAGTTCTGACGTGCTTTGAGGGGCCTGCATTGTTAGATTCCCCATATAATGATGCCTTCTATGAGACTAGACCACGCTTAAAAGTATTTTTACAACTGTGTTTAAGGAAGTTGTTATATCTTTGGTATTTCACCAAAAAGTAATGCAAAGTAGAGTGTATTTACTTAAATTTCACTATTTTAGCAGTGTTTCTCTATATTTCATCCTTTATTCACTGGAATACGGTAATGTGACTAGTTAAATGCAACATTATAAAAAATATTTATTTTTTTTTTTGTTTTTTTTTCCCCAAGGTCTGCCGTTTTTAGAAATATCCCTATGTGGCCTGTGCATTATTTGGCTCACCCGTAAAGGCCCAGGAATAGGAGCACAACCTACTGGGACTCTGGGGTCTCATTTTCACTACGATTTTATTTAGGCGCATTTAGGTTTGAGAGGCCCTAAGGTGCACTAAAAAACTTAATAAACACCCCCTAAAAGGACCCCATATTGGAAACTACACCCATAAGGTATATATACAGTGGTGTTTAGTGAGTAAATCGACCCCACAGGTGATTCACTACATTTTTTTTTTAACCATTAGGCACTGTGAAAATTAAAAAAAAATTTTTTTTCAATAATCATGCAATTTAGCTTAAAAATGTTTCATATTTACAAGGAATCCTGGAAAAAAGAACCCTAAACTTTGTTAAAACATTTTCTTTCCATGTTCGGCAATACCTATATGTGGGGTAAAACTGCTGTTGGGGCGCATGGCAGGGCGTATAAGGGAAAGGGTGCGTAATTGGCTTTTGGACCGCAGATTTTGGTGGGGACCATGTCTGCTATTTGAAAAGCCCCCAAGTACCAGACAGGTTGAAACCTTCAGAAGTCGCCCATTTAGATTCAACACCGCTCATGGGATTCATATAGGGATGTATTGTGCATTTTGGGAGTGCACAGGTGTTCCATCGTTTTTTTTTTAGCTAGTGGGCCCATCGAAAATGGGGGGTGGCGTGGGGATACGCAGTTCCACAATGTTTTTTTGGGCTTCAAATTTTACAGCGTTTCGACGTGCACTGTAAATGATGTGATAACTTTACTCATGGGGTCGGTACAATTGCAATGGTATAAATTTTATTATAGTTTTATGTTTTATTACTTTACACTTTTAGAAAATAGGTCTATAAAAAATTGCGTCTTTATGTTGTCTTTTCTGACAGCCATAACTTTTTTATTTTGCTGTGTGGCAGAGCTTTTTAGGGCCTTGTTTTTTGCGAGTGAAATTGATGCTTTTATTGATACCATTTATGAGGTGCATTACAACTCTTTGTTCACTTTTTATTAGGTTCTTGTGTGAGGCGTTTTGAACACAAATACACGCTATCCTGGTAGTGTTTTTTATTATTATTTTTTATAGCGGTCACTCTTGCATTAGATATGACATGCAAGCTTTACTCAGCAGGTCGATTATGATTACAGCAATACCCTATTTGTATATTTTTTTTTTTTATTTTTTACTGCTTTTATACAATAAAAACACTTTTATTCAAACAGGAAAACACATTTTTGCATCGCCCCATAGGCTGAGAGTTATAAGAGTTTTTTTTTTCTGTGTTTTGGAGCTGTATAACAGGCTTGTTTTTTGCGAGGGATGAGTTGCGTTTTTATTGGTATCATTTTTGGGGGACAAGACTTTTGATCAGTTTAAATCCGTTTTTTGGAAGGCAGTGTGAAGAAAATTACTGCAATCTGAGTACGGGTTGTTTTTTATTTTTAACAGCGCTCACCGGGTAGTATCGTGATAAGTTAGCTTTTCTCTGTGGGTCGTACTGATTATGGCTGTTACCCATTTTATATAGTTTTTTTTTTATGTTAATAGCACCTTTAAAAAAAAAAAAAAAAAATGTTATTAGTGTGTAAATAGAATATTTAGGCATCGCTATTTTGAGTGCCATAGCTTTTTTATTTTTCGTATTACTGGGCTTTGTTAGTTTTTTTTTGCGGGACGTTTTAATTGGATACAAACGTTTGGCGTTCATAGCGTTTTTGATCACTTTTATGTGCTGACGGGGATGAAACAAAATCTTATTGTGTAGTTTTTCTGTTTTTTTTGTTTTTTTACGGCGTTCACCGTACGGGTTATTAACATGACAGATTGTATAGGGCCAGGTCGTTACGGCACGCGGGCCGGCTACCAAATATGGAGTACTTTATTTTTTTTTGATTTTTTTGGGGCGATTGGCGTTTTGTGAAGGGGGAAAAGGGAGGTGTAGTGTTTTATTTTATTTTTCGTGTTTGAGTTTTACAGGTTTTCACTTTATTTTATTTTTCACCATTTTTATTTTAATTTTCCCCATAGGGGATTTGAATGAGAGTTCTTTAGATCTCTCATTCAATAGGTATCAATTTTGCACTGATTGTTGCCTATGCACTGTGTTCCTCGTATGACAAACTGTCAGTCTCGATGCCGGGTCATGCCACGGACCAGGACCGGGCGTCGTGGACGTCATAGAAACACGGAAGGCATTCTATGGCTCTCCGTGTAGTCTGTCAGAAGGCAGGAGCCTGCAAGGATGCCCGAATCCGTGCGTGCTGCCGCCGACAGAGACGCAGGATGGAGCGACATCTCCTGCGTCCTCTCTTAGTTACTTGCGGACCCCGAATCGTCGCCGATAATTAAGGTTCATCCCGGCCCGGCCCCCCCCCCCCGGAGCGATCCGGCGGTCGGGGCCGACGACTTGCCGGGATGTCAGCTGTAATATACAGCTCGACACACACCGCGCGATCGCTGCGAATCTGCATTCTAGAGTTCGCGCAATCCTCAAGGACATATGAATACGTCAAGTTGTTAAGGGGGTTAAAGTACTTTCTATAGCAATAATGGCTGTGATATAGAAGTGTGTATGTGCCACTCTATCCTGTTTACGGGTGCTAGTCGAAGGATGTTCTAACACACTGGATATCCGAATCAAGTCAACCGCACTCCATTTATTCAAGATGCAAAATAGAATTTCTTTTTATGTGTAAGAACCAAGGTGCTCCAATTAGATGTGCAATATGTCAAGTAACACCGTAGTTTGTAACATTATGGTCGTATTGACCTTAATCTTACAAGTCACAGGAGAATTTGATTATTCGCTCCATTCACTTCACAGCTTCGGCTCCAAAACGCCACAGACTACATTGTCACTTTAAATATCGCACATCTAACTGGAGAACATTGGTTGTTACAAATAAAAAAAAATTAGACTTTGCATCTTGAAAAAAATGGAGTGCTGTTAAAGGGGTTGTCTCACTACAAGGATTGCTTTTTATGTTAGAAGATCTTTGTAATAACAAGTCACTTGCAAATCGACAGTGCTGCGAAAGTATTCGGCCCCTTGAACTTTCAACCTTTTGACACACATTTTAGGATTCAACAAAGATATAAATATTTTTATATTTTTGTGAAGAATCAACAACAGTGGGGACACCATTGTGAAGTGGAACGAAAATTTATTGAATATTTTAACTTTTGTAACAAAAATAAAAAACGAAATGTGGGGTGTGCAAAAATTATTCTGCCCCCTTAAGTTAATAAATTTGTTGCGCACACCTTGTGTTGTGATTCAGCTGTATGTTCACTTGGGGTTTTGTCTCTATCTGTTTTGCACATCGAGAGACTGAAATCTGCCCCCATCTTCCTTGGCACAGCTGGAGCTCAGTGAGGTTGGATGGAGAGCGTTTGTGAACAGCAGTTTTCAGCTCTTTCCACAGATTGTATTCAGCTCTGGACTGTGACTTTGCCATTCTACCACCTGGATATGTTTATTTGTGAACCATTCCATTGTAGATGTTGTTGATTCTTCACAAAAAAATTAAAATGTTATATCTTTATGTTTGAAGCCTGAAATGTGGCAAAAGGTCGAAAAGTTCAAGGGGGCCGAATACTTTTGCAAGGCACTGAATGTCCATTAACAGTGTCCTACCTATTTCTAGATATCCCCTCTTGTATGGGCTTCATCAGCTCCTCAGATCGCTATAGCTACCGACCTGTTCTCGCTCTCCAGTGCTGGTCGCTGTAGCTACAGACCGGGTGTCCTCAGCAGCTCGTCACTGCAGGCCAGTAGTAGCCAGTAAACACTGAATTCAAGAATTGTACCAAGAAAACAGGACTGAAGTATGATGAATCGATGTAGTGAGACAACCCTTTTAACTTGAATCGGATAATCAGTGGCTGTGGTAAGCAGCAGTTTCTACATAAGCAACCACCAGCAAATCCAAACCTCTAAGATACACAGGAACTGGAAAACATTGGATGTGACGGAGCTCTCTGCTCAATTTCTAATCTTACCAACTCTCCTTATGAAAACTCTCGATCATATCCTTATATATTTTACTATCAACAACTTTCAGCACTTCTTCTGACACAACCTACCAGTCGCCCATTTGAAATCTGACCGCTACTATCAACATCATGGAGCTCTCTGACACCATTCAGTCTCATGCCCCAATCTCCTCCCTCTCGGTCCTGACATGGCTGTTAAACCATTTCAATGAAACTCTCTCAACCACCTGGATAGCTGTGGCAACACTCACTACACCGCACACACCAGAAGTCAGCACGACCGCAGCCTTGAACACGCCTCTGACTGCGCAATACTACAGCGCTGTTCCAGGTTGTGCTGTGCGGCTGTGGAGACTGACGGAGATACTGCTACGTACTTTCTCCACTTTAAATTCCATGCTTGGGTAGCTTATAACACTGCCCTTCATGCGCCAAACAAAAATATTTCACCTCCCTCATATCTACACTACCAAAACCCAAAACGTCGTTTGATTACCTTCCCCTCCACTCCTAGCCCAAAGCTCTGGACCCAGTCTCTGACCTCTGTGCTGAAGACATGGCCATCCACTTCAAAGTCATAATGACAGCATCCGGCAAATCATCACTTCATCAATCAACAATTTACACATACTGTACACTAACGCCTATCGTCATCGAGCTGACTAGCGGCCGTGAACTGACATCAGATATGAAGAAGGGTCCAGCTTCTCGGTCTGCTCGCCTCCCTCCACTTGCTTAGTGACACCCATTCCAACGTCACACCGTGGCACTTGGAAAATGGGCGCACACTGCGGGAAGAGTAGCATAAGAAATCTGGGTAGGAGAGGTTTAAGGAAGACAGCGTAGAATATTAGGGATGTAGAGGAAATGCATAGAAGAGGGTGTTTCTAGAGGGAGAGATCGAACAGGTGGTGTTTTTGAAGCCACGCGAGAATGGAACCGTCACCTGTGCTGATAAACTTTAACGACCAAGGCATCATTAACGGTAAATTACAATTCTACTCCATAATACGGGCTTTCGCTTTGCCATGGTCTCGATCGTCTCGACCTACATCCGCTATCTCCTCTGCTAAAACTTATCTTCATTGACACCTCACCTGCTATCCGGTCTTTCCGTAACCCTACACTCCACAAGACAGAAATGCCTCTTTCTAATGTTTTCAACACTGAACTCCTACGGACGCAAAATCGCAGTGGTATTCTACTCATTGCTGCTTCTTCTGGATCTTATCACTGAAGCTTGGGTAACTGTGGTTATTACACTACAAGCCGCAGAAGCAAACACGGTGAGAAACCAGAGCATTTTAGGGTTTCACTGGTCTAACACGAGTGAACGAGAGTCGGGTGCAGAGGAAGTAAGTATCTCTGACAAACCGACTCCGTATGTGTTTCATTTGCTGTGTTCTAAACTCATCTCACTCATTTCATACATCTTTGCTGTTGGTTTACGGGTAACGCTGGGCCCTGTAGGGTGAGTGGGGAAGAGCAGTGGCAGGCCTAACTCGACTATGCACATCCTTGGTCACTTCCATATGTTGTATGGGGGAAGTCCACCTGTTACACTTCGCTTCGCTCGATGAACTCATTTCTTTTCTTAGTGTCTCTGCACGCACCCAGTAGACTTCAATCCGGCAGGGGATTCATAATACCTCTGGGACTGTCCTGTCCGAGGGGCTGTATCAGGTACAACTTGATGGGCCGCAGAGAATTCGGCCTTAAAGATTACACCTCTCGTTACACTAGTTCAGTGCGTGGCTGCTCAACTCCTGCTTCGATTATACGTCAAGATTTAGCTTACGTTGGAATCGCCTCAGTGTGTCCGGTACCACCATAACTTACCTAGGCAGCGGCCCCAGCTGTCTGGGGGTCAATACTAGACTCCTGATCTGACCTTCACCCCCCACTATATTAATCACTTGCACCGCTCCATTGTCACACCTGCTACCTCTAAGAATGACCATCTCCAGGGAATCCGTCCATTTCTCACTGTGGAAAACAACTCTTACTCTCTTTGACTGTCCTTTATTCATTCCGATACTTGACTACTGTAACTCCACCTATTGTTGGGTCTTCCTCTCTGTATTAATCACCCCTCTGAAATCATCGTCCTGAATGCAAAGCAGCCAGGCTTGCTCTTTCTTTCCAGACCGCATACCTGATGCATATACCCTCGTGTCAAGTCTTTGCACCTGGCTGCACTTGTCAGGTTGAATACTAATATGTTAATACTCAATATGCTTGTTATCTTCTAAGTAGGGCGCTCCTCACAGTGACTGCAATACACATATCAATGTATGAGCAAGCCCCTTATATGTCTACCACACCCTACCAGCTCTCCCGCTCTACGCTACACTGATCTATGTACTACTTACATTCTACTCATCCGAACTCCTCCATAATGCCGTCTCCAATGTTTTTCACGTATTGCAACCAGTTCTCTGGAAACATGTTTAACCTAATGTGATCAGGCTCAATACCACAAACCATCTCACAGTTTTTAGTGCGGCTCTTGACAAATAATCTTCTCTAGACAAGAATAACTTAGATCCCATAATTGTACCAAACCCTCCCCATATTTCTGTCACAGATTCCGTCATTCCTGCACTTTGGCTCCCACGGCAACTTATACTGTTGATTTGATGTAATGGTTGGGATGGACTGCGGTCTTTACAACATTTTTTGACAATATATCATATCCCCTTCTGTATGTAAAATGGATACGGTCAACCATTGTAAAACCAATCCACACTTGTCAGCCATTTGGATTTCTCACCTAGAATCCCCTAATTAGATTGGATGCTCTGTGTAGAGCTGGGAAGACTACTAACGAAGGGAAGGAGCTGGAGGTCAAGGTGCTTGGGTTAGTTGGGTTGCACAAGAAAGGTCGGGGGGGGCATCAGGGAGAGTGGAAAGAAGTGTGTGTTTAGGGCGTGGCGGGTTCGTGGGCGGGAAAGGGTGTGTTTGTTTTTGGTGGCAGTAGTTGGTGCGATTATTATCTACTCCTGCTCATGGTCGGTGCGACGTCGAAAAAAACCTAAAAACAACAACAAGGGATCTATAATCCCACACGTCGATCACAGAATCGGGCGAACCACCTGCTCACAATGCACATTTCTAGTGTGTGAAGCAATCTCACTTCTCTATGGTTTCTTTCATTCTATTGTGTTTGGATGCAAGTGATGGGCGTAGAGGGGTGGAGGAACAACAATTACTTTATGTCCACTTCATAGGTTTACCGCCCCTCCAGAGAACACAAAAGGACACCAAATGAACATTTGGTGTGGAGGAGGTGGTCCCTTTTAGAGTCAAGGTTTATTTGACACTCAATTGTTATGGTATTAGAAGGATTTTGTGTGGTATATACTATAAGCCAGTGAGAGGGTATTACCTGAGAATTGAAGTGAGGCGATGAATGGAAGTGTGTTATTAACCATTATGGGTGTGAGTCAGTCAATAACTTGGGTATTAGCGGGATTGTTGAGAATGGGACAAGCATCTAAACTTACATAATATGACCTACGTCAAGCAAATGGGCTGTACTGTTCAAGGACCTAGATTTTACCGTGAGGCATTTTTATTTGAACTAGGCAGTGTCATCGTGGGATTTGTGTGGGTGTAAGTTTGTAACCCCCCACCCGAGAACGCCAAGAACCACCCCTACCACATTCAGTAAATCTGCCATACCCAGTGTAACATGGTTCAGGAGAGTCTTTTAAAGGATCCTAGTGTCCATGATCGGTCCCCATTAACCAATCATATACTCATTCGAACTGAAAAAAAAATTCGTCTGAAAAACCGGGCCTGACAAAACACTAACACAGGGCACCCACCGCTATGGAAAAAACCGTGACAGCAGTCCCCCACTCTGCACAAGGGTTTCTCCAACCCGGCAGTTTATCAACACCGCCCGGCCGCACTGGAAAAAACACTTGAACATGTTCATTCTTCCGTCCAGGTTCTTTTCAGACGGAAATCCCATGAACATCATAATGGAGAGGAAATCAGCCGTCCCCGTCCCCGGCCCGCGGAGACGGCACTAAAAACAGGAACCCATTAAACCTGACCGTTTTATTTGCCCGTGGCGGATGAGCCCTAAGTCATCAAAGTCTAAGACTACGTCTAAACAGCTAAAGTTAAAATAGACTATAGCACGGATTTTCTATTGAAATCTACGCAGCACAGGTTACAGTCGGCTTTTCTGTGGATTGTAAATACTGAAACCCCCGAAAAGCCGATAAAAAAATTTCTGTGTAGACAAAGCCAATAGCGTGCTAGATACCCCACATAACAATTTTTCCCCTCAGGATAAGGGTCCACAATAGGTGTCTACAACAAATGGAGAGCTAATCGACGCGTGTGCTCTTCCGAACGACCTAGGGAGGTTCTTTGGACACAGCAGTTAATGGGTACAGCAAAACAAACACACCGCTCCCCCGTACTCTGAACTCTCATAGCAAGCTGAAAAGAAAACTCCTGCCAACCGAGCACCCAACAGTAGAGCAGATATCCATTTTGACGACAAAATTTTGGGTGCCCCTTTCCTTGGTAGGTGCCAAAGGATGGGACCCCCGAACTTATCAGACTTTTGTTGTCAATTCTTCTTTTCAACTCTATGTTTTCACAAATTGGTCTATGGTCCCGAGGAACAACCCTGTTAGGCTTCGAGCACTTTTTTACAGAAGTCTTTTTTAACAATTGCCATCGCCACAAATTGAAAAGAATGGAATGTTGAAAACGAAGGCATGATATATGTTATGAAAACTAAAGTAGTACAGGGACAAACCATTTTATTCTTGTCAAGTACCACCTAATTGGAACTCGTAGCGGTCCTCAAATCAAATTGACTCAACTGAACGCCATCCATGCAACGTTAAATGGGCAGGATTAAGGACAACACTAGATATTTCTCTGCAGACATGCCCTATTTCAGGGGCATTTTGTCTCTCATAAGTGCAAGTATAGGAAAATGAATAGCTGAGCTCATCGAAAGAGTCTTTACTGCCTAGACGTTTTTTGAAATAAATAGAGGCTCAATGGGGCAGATTTATCAATACTGCTTTTTAGATAGTGTAGAGTTAGATTGGACAGCCTTACAATGCACCACATTTATCATAGTGTTGATAAATCTGACCCATGTTTAGACTGTTTGGTTTAACTTTACACCTTTTATAAATTGGCTTACCTTATGCCACTAACCGCGCCAAAATGTAGGCATACTTTTTTTGTTGCATGCTAAACCGCACCCCTTTTCTATGAAGACACCTCTCTTCTACCAAGGCCAAACCCATTTTATTGGTCAAGAAATGGTTTAAAACACGCAAATGTGGTATAAAGCATGTTAGTCATTATTTTGGCTTGATAAATGCCCCCCAGCATGGTTTACTGGTCTATATTAGATATGGTGTCATGCCACCCATGTGCCCCATGTTGGTCTTACTGCTGTAATAAGCCACCAGTTGTTGGAGGTTGCTGAACTGCGTCCGAGACGTAATGTAGAAACCACCGCTGTCCAGTTTTCGGATCTTGTAATGTTTCACGTTCAGACCACGATTGGGATCATAATCCGAGACAGAGAGGCAATAGGCACCTGCAGATACAAGAAGATTTCAGATCAGAAACAAGAAGTAAATGGATATTTAACAGCCCAGTAGTTACATAAGGTGTATATGTAGAAAGTGATATACAGTAACATAAGGTATATGTAGAAAGTGATATACAGTGACATAAGGTATATATAGAAAGTGATATACAGTAACATAAGGTATATATAGAAAGTGATATACAGATATAGCAAGCTCTGTACGAATGGATACGCCGTTATCGTAGGAAACCATAAATACACTTTGTATTAGAATGGCCACACTGCATAGGTAGCGTAGAACGCGTTAGCGCACTACATAAATAGCAACCAAGTTGTCCATTAGATGCTTTATACATCTGTAACACGTAAAATGGGAAATATCTCATTGTATCCACAGCTTGTGATGCTTTTTCCACATCACCATCACCTTTTACGCTATAAAGCCATGTCTCAGCGCATACAGCCTTCAGCACTGCTCTCCTCACATCAGAATGGTAGAAAACAACCAACCTGCTCATTTTATGACTTTCAATTAGAAACTCTGCAGCAGATCCATCTTGCTGCAAGGAGACACAAATAGAATGTGCTTGGCTGAGGTCCCGGTTATAGAGTATACGTGCACTGGGACCCTCACAATAGAAAGTATGTTCAGGTTACCTTTTCACTTTTCAGCCATAAAATAGTTTTCTCCTACCCCAATAGGAAATTCTCCACGCTTAAGATGAAAAGTATAACAGGGGGAATCACATTATGACCACTTCCTAATTTTGACATCAGCAGCATGTAGCTCATGAAGGAAGTCAGGTGTGGTGAGCTGGCTAGGCGGGTATATAATGTGTGTTATAGGCCGTCTGCACACACTTTCCTCATTGTCGTCAATGAGGGATGTGTGTGCAGAGGCAGTTTATCAGAGTTGCAAAAAAATTTTTGGAGGCCAAACCAGGCAGTATTTCTGTGTAGTTTGTTAATGGTTTGTGTGTTACTGTGGTGAAAGTGTATTGGGAGTGGACAAAGGGCACAACAAGCCAGGTAGAAACTAAAGAGCACCACATGCCATTGATGTAAGAGTGTGAGAGGTGAACATCAGCTACAAAGATCCAACACACGTGAGCAGCTCCCACCAAAAAAGAACCAGGGGGGTACCAATTGTTCCTAAACTCAGTTAAAACCCTACGCTAAGGGGGTCTGGAGGAGACGGATGTCACTGCACCTCTGCTAACATGGCTGCATTGACAGAAACGGCTTTCATTTTCAAGGTAGTATCAGAATTGGACCTCTGCTGATTGGCAAAGGGTTGTTTTTTTCCCCCATGAGTCATGTTTTCTGCTTTATCAAGAGAATGGACATTAGTGTGTCAAGCAAGGAAAATCAGAGAACAAAACGTCCTGCAACCATTGCTGGAAGAACACAAACTGGCAGTTTCAGCATTATGGTCTGGGGAATATTTTTGTGGAATTCCCTGGGAAACTCATCCATATGGAAGGCCCTCTCAACTGATTGGGGTGGGGGGGGGGGGGCACTTACTCTCAGTAGCAACAGAAGTTGATCAAATTTTAAAACCTGACACTTAAAGGGGTTGTCTCACTACAAGGATTGCTTTTTATGTTAAAGATCTTGCAAAAAACAAGTCACTTTGCAATATGTGTCCATTAGCATTGTCCTACCTATTCTTAGATATCCCCTCTTGTATGGGCTGCATCAGCTCCTCAGGTCGCTATAGCTACTGCCCTGTTCAATCTTTCATGATAGGCTGCCAGCACTGGTTGCTATAGCTACAGACCTGGCTTCTACTCAGCCTAGTGGAAGTAAACACGCCCCTGAATTCAAAGTGAAACCAAGAAAACAAGACTGAGGTAAGATGAATCAATGTACTGAGACAACCCCTTTAATGTACGTCCGTACGTGCTGATTGTCTTCCCTAGGCTGGAAGAGATCTTCCAGCAAAACAATGCTACACGTCACCCAGCTAAAAAATGTCCAAATTCTTTGGAAGAGCACGATCAAGACTTCCAAGCAGGGCCGGGACTATGAGTAGGCAAAAGTAGGTGACCGCCTAGGGCTCCGCTTCTTCCCAGGCAGGAAAGGGGCGCAAAGAGGTATGGAGTGAGCTGAATTTTATGTTGGGAGGGGAGAGGTAAGGGCGATATATGCCTTATTTACCTAGGGCACCAGAATACCTTGTTACAGCCCTGCTTCCAAGTATTAACCCTGGCCCCCTAAATCATCAAACTTGAACCTAAATAATCATCTGTGGGACCACCTTGATTATCATGTTTGCTCTATAGATTTCCCCATGGAGATTCCTCCAGCAGCTGTAGGCTGCAGTCAGGATGGCTCCAGCTACCTGTCACAACCTACCAGGACCTTATTGAGTCACTCCCAGCCCATCTATCTGTTGTCCATGCTGCACATGATAGTCTGGATATGGTCATAATAAAGTGACTGGACTGTGTATGTATGTTCTCCTGGGGATAAAGCATCATACTAGGGTGACAAATTGATAGTTTATTACTATTTCATCGCCTATTGAAAGCAAACACAAAATAAATGATTAGGATAAGACCACACGGCAAGCGTAAAGTGCCGGTTGGTATTTTATTGTCTTTTGATGGTTTTTGGGGAACGTTCTATCCGCGTTCTATACATTCCACCGTCCCCCTTAACCATTGACTAGCAAACCTTAACCGGGTGGAAGATTGTTGTTTCATACATGTTTCAAGCTTTTCAGAACGTCACCGGTTACAAATCCGTTCAGTGTAGACTACGGAGAGGATTTTCTATTAACGTCTATGGGATTGGTTGACAGACGTACCAAATTCACAAACCGCCTGAAAATCTGATGAAAAACCCTGCTGTGTGGACTGAAACAGAGACCAAGGAAATGATGTGATACATCAGGATAAATGAAGCCTCCCAAAACGTGCCCAGAGTGGGAAATCAACGAAGGACTTTGCATTATTATGCACTTTTTAGTCTTGTGTTTTAGAGCTAGAATTTTTTTATCTTTTGTTTTCCGTTTTCCCGCATTCCTTCTCCGTACACAATGCAAATTTCATTTTGTTGGAGGATGTCGTTGGACTTTCACTTGGTCCGAATGCTATAGTTTTCTTTGAATATGTATAGCTGGAATGAGAATAGGTAGCTCGTCATCTCGTCATCACCCGGATATACACGGCAGTATGACCGACCCAATATCAGTATGCACAGACCAGTTCTGAACTATATCAATATCCACACAAAATAAATAGCTAGAAGACAAGAGGCAAATATCTAATTGAACGTCTCAATGAGTCTTATTACATTACAGCCAATTTCGCTCCATAATTGCTGTCATGAACAACAAATTTCCACAATGTGTCCACTCGTCATACAAGCAGCCCAGTCTTTGGGCAATTACTCCAGTTATTTATGGTATTTTTTTTGTTCTGGTGATTTTCCCCACACAGGAAAAAGAAAGGGAGTCAGAAAGATTTAGTGTGCGCGCGAAGGAGGATAAAAATGTATTGTGACTAATGCAGAAAAGCAGTGCGTAGTGGAGAATGGGCTCCATAGGAGGAACAGAGACGTCGGGAGCTCGCTGTCTATCTCCGCTCCTTCTAGGAGGACGCATCAAAGTAAAATAGGGTAACAGCATGAGACTGGAGTCGAGACTACTGAGGAATCAGACAGAGGAACAAGCAGAGTGGTGCAAGGATGTGAGGGAATAGCCGGTGGCTTCACGTCAGCCTAGGCCTCCCATTACTGCAGCATGAAAAGAAATAGATTAGGGCTGAGACTACACATCTACCCGGAGCTCCATGCACATGAGGGAAAAGGGAAAGAGGAGCCCTGAGGCCGCAAGCAAACACATCGCTTCTAGTTGCTACGGGTAACACGGATATTCACTCACTGACCCACTTACT
The DNA here is from genome assembly GCA_025379985.1 of Phyllomedusa bahiana. NCBI lineage: Eukaryota > Metazoa > Chordata > Amphibia > Anura > Hylidae > Phyllomedusa > Phyllomedusa bahiana. Next base: position 19,984 of record JAODAL010008790.1, on the reverse strand, counting down.
GCTGCTCCCCCCACCATAGGAAACGTGCCCCCTCCCCGCGCTGCCACAGGCAGGCCTGACTGAAGGAGAGACAGGCCGAGGATGAGATATGCAAAGTAGAGAAGGAGCAGAGAGAGATTACAGGTCTTCCCTTGTTTTCTATGAGCATTTACCACAGCTGCCCCCTTTACCCGCACTCTCCTCCTCCTCCTCACACACAACCTGCTCTGTTCCCATTTAGCTGAGAAAACTCCCATCACAGTAGATGGAATCTGCTCCCTCCAAGGCCTCCCCCATGCCCAGATCCAGGGATGGGGTTTGGTCATTAGCTGGAAAACGCAGGAGGTGCCTATGAATTCCCATGGCTAGCCCCTCTTCGTGTGCACAATAGCCGTCGTAACCCGTCGTCCGCATCTCCTATTAGTAACCAGTCCAAACATTTGTGATGCTGTGAAGCACAGCAAAATATTCCTAAATAATTACATCAGTTAACCCCTAGAATATGTTCTAATTTAGACACAGAATTTGCAGCGCCTAATCTGCAATGGAATCGGCATCCAAATTGGATTCAAATCCACAACCTATTGTTGTAAACAGATTGTCCTTTTTTTAATTAATATTAACTGGACTCACTATAGGCTAAAATGTATATACAGGCAGTCCCCCGACTTAAATCTGCCCCTTAGTTACAAATGGAGACTTATGGGCATGCTGGCACTTGTCATTCCACAGCTACTATCTGCTATGGAACGACAAGTTCCAGCATGCCAGAGCAGCACATGAGGTGAAAAGAAGGTGAAATGTTCTTAACAGGGGCACAGACAGCAAAACAAATTTAAAAACACTTCCCTGCTCTATGTAAAACTAAAAAAAAACAAACAAAAAAAAAAAAACACAACAACCTTCTGTGCTGAAGTTACATTTAATAAATGTACCTGTTCTGACTTACATACAAATCACCTTAAGAACAAACCTACAGTCCCTATCCCGTTCATACCTGTGTAGACTTGTGTGTTTCATATGTTTATTCTTATTAATATCTGTATAGGAGTAAATGATGACAATACAGAATAGCCGGCTGGCCTGCTGACTACCGCGCATGCCCTCCTCAAACACATCGTCACGCTATTCTGTAGAGTGTGACATTTCGTTCATGGAGGGCAGTGGGTGGCTACATAATAGCAGCGACAGCCCCCTGACGAACGCGCTAGTTAGCGGGCTGGCCGGCTCTTCTATAGTGTATGCAGTATTAAGGGGTGGCGTGTCGAACAGTCACCGTTTAATGCCATATACGTGAAAGTAAAAAAAAAAATAATAATAAAAAACAGACATCTTCTTTAAAGAGAACCTGTCACATAGTTTTTGCCCCCTTGGCTGAGGACAGAACAAGGTAGTGTAAGGCATGCTGTTTCCAGCGCTGTGTCCCTTATTCTGTAAGATGCCGGAGTTTTCATGTATTTAATGCTCAAATCTGCAGTTTTTCAGCCAGAAGAGTCATTCGAAGAGTCCTTCAGAGTCAGTTTTTTCAAACCCGCCCACCTGAGGCTAGCCCGGCCCACCTCAACTGACAAACCTATTACTTTGAATAGGTAGAAACATGTGAATAACTGTCAGTGGGCGGAGCCAACACCTGCTCATGAATAAGATTTAAGGGGTAAATGCTCTAAAACTGTTGCATCTTACAGAATAAGAGGCACAGTGCTGGAAACAGCAGGTCTGACACTAGCTTGTGCTGCCCTCAACAAGGGGGGCACAACCTATGTGACAGGTTCCCTTTAAATATGAAATCAGCATCAGTGCAGACGGCGCCAATTTTACCAACACTGAAAAGAATGAGCACCGTGGGATGAAAGTAGTGACAAGTCGCTTCTTGAGGTGGATTCAGAGCTGAAGATGCAACTGTATAACGGCCTCTAAATTGAGCATCAAATCCATAGCTGAGAATCCAGCTAATGTTTGTGTGGATATTTGATGAAGATTCGGTGCTGAACTTTTCAGTGTTAAAAATGTGAACACACCCTACTGCTGCCCACTGTCTTATGTGACTACTACATGTACCACTGCGCCCTTCACCTTTGGTGGTCTCACTCTCCCGTACAAGGAACGTTCCCCGTGGATTCTCCTGGTTCAGCAGCAGGCGCTCCGATTCTCGACGTGTAATCTTGCCCAAGTACCACCTGCAGAGGGGTAGAGTCATTGCAAATTATCCAAAGGCAATTGGTTATGGGGGTTGACAGATGATAAAATTATATGGCAATATCATCTCCTTAAAAGGGTTCTCCTTGACCCCTTTCATAAAACGAGAGATGGTGCTGGGCCTCAAAGAAAATAAAACACCATACTCGCCTCTGTACGGAAGTTCATTCCAGGGACCTACCGATCCTCACATGGGGTCTTCTGTTGTCTCCATGTTCCCGCTGGTCAGCTTGTGCGAACTGCAGCCTTCAATTGGCCACGTGACGCTGCCCAACGCCACTGTTCAGAAGTGACCACTGCAGTCAGAGGCTGTAATGTGCACAAGCCGACCCCAGGAGCCGGAAGACAACAGAAGCCCTGGGGAGCAGACAGGCAGACACGTCTCTAGAACTAAAAGGTATGGGATTTGCTGTGTTTTTTATTTTTTTATTATTTCCATACTTCACTTGAACAAAGAGGTATAGGGATTTTTTTTTTTTTTGGGTCCATCACTGGAACGAATGTTAGTTTAAAAAAAAAATCCCATTTCTCTGTATGGACGTTTGTTCCAGTGAAAAAAAAAAAAAAAAATCCTATAAATCACTGGAGCAAACGTCAGTATGGGATTTATTTTTTTCAGTGCAGAGGTAGGTTTTTTTGTACATCAATACAACAAACATCAGTACAGAGGTATGTATTTTTTTTATTTTCATACAAGCTTGGCCCTATACTCTCACTTCTAAATGGGGAACTGGACAACCCATTAAACTTTTAAGGGTTTCCTTTCTATCTCTGCCCTATACATGCACTAGAGCTGCCACATCACAGCTTGCAGCACTCCAAACTGTGAAAGTATCTCAGACTGGAATTTTTTCCAAATATACATAATTCATATACATTAGGGATTGTGTAAGGGTCAGGAACAGTTGTCCAACCTGCCCGAATTTAACAGAAACTGCTAGTTAGCGGATTCCAAGGGGACAATAATAATAGTATAGAAGTTTGTAGTTTTCCTTTTCTTAATAATCACTGGGTTATGTCTAATGCAGTCCATAGGGGGCAGTGTATCAGTTCTACTTTACCTTTCCTTACAGTAAGATTACAGTATATAAATTCCCCTTTGCAGGGGAAACCTGCAGAGCAGCAAATAGCGGCACATTCCACCTGCTTGCCCCGCCGACCCATAGAAAGAAGAAAACCTGTATCTGGAGAAGGGTCACCAAGACAACTAAGGGGAATTTAATACTGCTGTAGACATGCGGGGCCAGATGTCCCCCACTGAATGTCTCCAAGAACACAGTGTAGAAATTGCTATTTAAGCATTTATGACAGTGCTGTGTTTACATGACTGAAAGAAAAATTAAGAAAAAGTTTAAAGGGACACTTCCATCAGACGGAAGTATTTTTGTTAAAACTAAAATTTTTGGAAAATATTTTAAGTCGTCCTATGCAATTAAAAATGACATACACCATCTTTTCCTTTCCCAGCTGTGATTAGTAAAGAAATAAAAATCCTGAATGGTAAGGCAGACCAGTCTCACTTTACTGTAGCTGCTGTTTATTTGTATGTAATCTCAATACAAAACAGTAGGTAATGACAGAGTGATCTCTATTGTTCTTTAGACCTGTGAGAAACAGGGAAGAAAAAACAAAGGGGGCGTACAATAGTGAAATATGTTTGGAAAAAAAGGGCAGATTAAAACAGATGTAGGTGTGCTCACCTCTGGAGGTTGCGCTCCTATTTTAGAGGCACAACTCTCATAAGCGCTTACAGGGCTTTGTGGTGCCGTAGCCCTTATCACGGTGGCCGCTGGTCTCGTACAGTACGCCGCTCGGATGAACGCCGAATGGATCTAGAAGCAGGAGAAAAAATGGTGGACCCAGCGCACATGCAATTTCCAATAGAAGCCAAGAGTGCTGGCTAAAGTTTAAAACCCTGGGTTTTATTGTCTATGTTTTTAATAGTGCGAGGGCATATCACCCCTGCACTTTTTAAGAATAAAGGACATTTTTAAACTTTAGCCAGCACTCTTGGCTTCTATTGGAAATTGCACGTGCGCCGGGTCCACCATTTTTTCTCCTTCTTCCAGTTCTTTAGACCTGGATAGGTAAGATTAGACTACACCAATCCAATGCAATACATGACAGGATAATGGGTTAATCTTTTTCTGCACTGGGGAAGTTTCCAGCTTTCTTCAGACTTATCGGGTCCTGCTAATACTGCTAATAATATATACACCTGTTAGTCTAATCTAAAAATAGAGATCATTCCATCATTACCTATCATTTGCATTGAGATCACATACAGATGAGCAGCAGATATATGATTGATATAGATTCTATATATATATTATCTATATAATATATTTTTATTTATTGATCTAATCAAATATCATGTTGCTATATTGTATGTATCTAATACAAAATAATAGGTAATTATATTTATTATATAAATATATATATTATACAACATATATAATACACACACACATATATATCTTATATATATATAAGATATATCTATATATATATATATATATATATATAATATATATATAAAATAAAATGCATATCAATCATATCTGTTGCTTATCTGTATGTGATCTCAATACAAATAGGTAATATATATATAAAATGTTTAGGGGAAAAAAATCCATATAATTGCATATCGCTTGTCAATAGGTGGGGAAAAAATGTGATGGTATCGTTCCTTTAAACATGTATGTGGGGTGTTTGGTAGACAGAAAAAGTTGTGTATTTCGGAAAGCACTCACTCTTCCGCCTGGATGGAGTCAGAAGGAGCCACATAGTTGCTGGGAATGTAGCCCGTCTGTCCAGAGCTGAGAGAGCGAGCCAGCCACCAGTCACCTTCCCTGCAGGACAGAACACTTTACTCCTATATACTGGTTATTAAATGATTAGAGGACATTAAAGATACACGTTGAACAGACTGGGTCATCCAAAAGCCATCTAGTCACTTACCTGATGTCTGGCCTCCTATGGTGCAGCATGTGAGAGAGAGAGAGATGCAGGGTCAGAGAGAAGCGGTGCAAGATTGTAAAAAAGAGAAAGGCAGCACAAGACAACGGATTATAACAGAAAACCAGCAACAGACAAGACTGCAAAAACACAGCAATATTAAAAAGGTAAAATGAAGCAGCTTTACACTGGTCATCAAAAAAACCCAAATTTAACATGGTGATAGGGCAAATTAGGCTTTACGCTCTATCCGACCAACTATATGTTGAACGTCATAAGGAGGTAACGGCAAAAAATTTCTTCAAAAAAATGGAGACACATCATAGAAAAATTTTACACGAAAAAAGAAATAAATAAATAGATATTTTACAAAATAGACGTTGGTTTATGAGGGAAGCTATGATAGGATCTCTGGGTAGGTTGCAACCGCCCAATTCTACACGGGTGTAGGAGGGGAAAAGTTGTGTTTTTTAATCCAAGGGAATACCCCCTTCATTTTAATGTCTTGGATTGTATCAACGGTAATGCAGCTATTGATATAGACAACTGCCTTTAGATGTTCTATTTTATTTTTATGTTTTTGGTTTTAGTTGATTGTTCACGGTTTTTCTTGTGTTCTAGTATATATGAAAAAATGTTGGTACTTCTGGTATATTTGTCTATATAATGTGTTGACGTATTCATGTAATATGGAAGTACCTAATAAAATATATTTTAAAAAAGAAAAAAAAAAAACAATTTTGTTTGCAGCCCCTATTCAGACTTGTGTGTATCCATATAGACATCCTACAAACACTGTATAGTCTGATTAGATGTGGTTCTCCCCTAATTCTTATTAACATACATTTTGGAGGTTACAAAAAAGGAGACACATGAAAGGAAGTATGGTTTAAAAATCAGACCGCACAGGGAGTTTTTGGAGTCTGTACAGGGGCACCATCGGGGCAGAAATGGCAGCACCCCTGTTAAAAAAAAAATTTAAAAAAATTTAAGGGGGACCGATACAGTGAAAGATGAAAACTAGCAATGTGGGTGGGACAGGTGTTCGGCTGTATGGGGCCATAAAATTACAAATGGTGGCCCCGGGTCTGCATAAAAGCTGCAGTCACGAAATTATAGGAGGTTTTGATCAAAGCCATTTGAAAGGTTTTTTTTTTTTTTTTTTAATCAAGATTATTGGAAAAATGAAAAATTTATTGTGAAAATGCCCTTTAAAAGAACTCAATTTTAAATCTCAGAATCTAAGGAGCCACATAAGAAAAATACAGAAATTGCATACCGACAAAACTTTAAAAAAACTGCAGGACGATCACGGGTTAACCTACAACAATTTATTGGGAAGTTCTCACAACCCATTTTTATAAAGTTATTCAGATCAATTTTTATTGAAAAACAGGAACACTGTATTTTGACAGCAGGATGAGTCACCTAATGCTGCAGGGGGCATCACATTGCTGTCAGTACTTATAATTCATCCCCGTTTACACACTATAGGCTGCGGGGCATAGAAGCACTCCTGCATGCTATGTATGTGAGAACACCTGCTTGTACAGAACACCATGATATCAGTACATCAGGGAGATGGAAGTTAAAGGGGTTTTGCCAAGAAGTGAGTTCCTCACCTAACAGGCTGATAATCCCCTCTTGAGGCTTAAAAAGGGGCGTTGTTTTTCTGTGTTTAAAAAAACAAGTACCTCCTCTGTGATGTCATCGCTCCACCTCCCATGCACGTTCCGGATACTCAGTCTCTGTACTTGAGCAAACATGTTATTTGGCTAATCCACAGGGGATAACTGTATTGTGAACAAGTTTCTCCCTCTTATCTGCTCAGGAGAGAAGATAAGCTCTCAGCAGGCAGCTGAGTCTTTCATTTGTTCATGAACTGCTGCAGGGGGGAGAGGAGGGCTGAGCAGGGAGAGTCTGCGTGTTTACTCAGATAATTACATTACAATCAGTGGATTCTCTATACAAAAGACACAGGATCTTTTCTCCCCAGTCCCTTCAACGCTCATTCATGTTCCCTGTCATCAGATAAGAAGTGCAAACAAAGCAGCCAGATCAGCTCCTGGTAATGTAAACTGTCAGGAAACTAAGGGCATGTAAGTCAGGCTGTAGCTCTCAGAGGCTTTACTTTTTTAATGACATATATTTAGAAAAGTGGTAAAATACCCATTTTGGAGGATCCCACGTCAACATTAGATCATGGCAAAACCCCTTTAAAGGGGGTGTCTGGCATTAGAAAAACATGACTTCATTCTTCCATGACTAGCACAATGCCAATCCTTAGGTTATGTATAGTACTGCAGCTTAGTCCTAATGAAGTAAGTCGGGTTGAGCTGCAATACCACAGGCAACCTAAGAACATTGGTGGAGCTGTTCTTTAAGAAAGCGGCCCTGTTCTTATCCTAAATAACCCCTTTAAGTAATAATTTGTGCAGGATGATTTGAGATCAGATTAGTAGGGATTGCTGTAGAGATAGACATTGATCTTGAGAATCTATAAAAAGCAAACAAAGCCATTACTACGGAGTACTAGAAAAATAAAACGGCCACAGAAATTTGTGCTGCTGGGGTGAAGCAGCCCTAGACCCGGGTGTCTAGCTTACGGGGTTTACAAAAAATTTAAATCAGAAGTCAAAATTTCCCACTCACGTGTTGTTGACGATCTGCAGTCTGTCCCCTTTTTTGAAGGATAAGTCCGTTTCCGTACGAGACTCATAATCATAAAGGGCTACAAAAGTAGTGACGCCCCCTAGAGAGAAAAGGAAGTGGGAATGGACAGTAATGTGATTCCAGACTATTTCACTGTAAAATATTAAGCTTTTTTCAAAATTAATCATTAAGTCAAATGACATTTCTAAGGGAACCCGCGGGGTTTTTTTTTCCCTTCCGGAGCAGGATGAGAGAGAGGAAAGAAGCTGAGCTCTGTGACATATAGGGTTATATGATAGAGGGGAGAAGCTGACTCTGTAATATAGGTTTATAGATAGAGGGGAGAGGGGGAGCACGTGATATATTGGATTATATGATAGAGGGGAAAAAGCGAGTCCTGAATATAGGGTTATTGATGAGTAGAGAAGCTGAGTCTGTGATAATAGGGGTTTAGAATAGAGAGAGAAGCTGAGCTTGTCAATATAGGGTTATATGGTAGAGGAGAGGAGTGAGCTTGTATTATAGGGTTATATGTAGACGGGGATTAAACTGGACTCGTGAATGTGGGTTTTATGTAGAGGGGGAAAGGGGGGGGCTCTGTGATATATAGGGTTATAGAATTGAGGAGAGAAAACGAGTCGTAAAATATAGGGGTTTTAGAATAAGGGGAAGCTGGCTCTGTGTATATAGGGGTTTTAGAAAAGGGAGAGAAACTGAGCTCTGGATATAAGGGTTTAGGAGGAAGCTGAGCTCTGTGTATATAGGGTTTAGAATAGGGAGAGAACTGAGCTCTGTGTATATAGGGTTATATGAAGAAGAGAGAAGTGAGCTTGTCATTTTAGGATTATTGGTAGAGGAGAGGGCTGAGCCTGTGATATATGGGGGTTTTTAGAATAGAGGGAGAAGCTGAGCTCTGTCTATATGGGTTAATGAAGAGGGGGGGGAGCTAGCTCTGTGATAAAGGGGTTATATTAAAGGTAGAAAGCTGAGCTCTGTGTATTAGGGTTATAGAATAGAGGAGTGACGCTAGTGCTCGGTCATATTGTATAGGGTTATTTTGAATAGGATGGAGTGAAGGCGAGTTCTCTGTCGATATTATTGGGTGATATGATAGGTCGGGAGATAAGCTCGGAATCTGTGATTATGTGGGTTTTATGGTCGGACGGAGAGGAGTATGACGCTCTAGTGATATATGGGTGAAATAGGAAATAGTGGAGAGAGGAAGCTTGGCTCTGTTATTTTATTAGGGCTATATAGAATAGAGGAGAGTAAAGATGTCTGAGCTCTGTCCATTTATTAGGGTTATTGTTTTAGTAGGCGAGAAGACTGAGACTTCTGTGATTTTTATTAGGGTTATCGGAGAGATAAGCTGAGTCTCTGTCGTATACTATGGGGTTATAGCATAGTGTAAGAGACGCTGAGCTCTGTGTTATATTGGGTTATTTGACATAGGTGAGAGATAGCTGTAGAGCCTTTCTGTAATATATAGGGTTATATGATATTTAGAGGGGGGAGTAGCGTGAGCTATGTCATATATATGGTTATAATGATAGTGGCGAGATAAGCTGGATTCTGTGATATGTTAGGGTTATATGGTAGAGGCGAGGATGCAGGGCTGAGGCTCTGTGATTTATGACGGGTTTTTATGGGACAGAGGAGATAGGATGGGGAGCTGAGCTCTCGTGTGTGTGTATATCGGGGGTGATCATGATAGTGGAGAGGTGGAGCTAGCTTCTGTGATTTATAGGGTTATATAAAAGAGGTGTGTTGACCGGTTTGATATTAGATTGATAGAATAGATTGATAGATAGATTGATAGCAACACGGATTATAGAGTTACAGTCAACGCTCTCCTTATACTCACCCTCACCAGGGTCACAGGGCATGCCACTCAGAAACTTTATTAATACAGACTCGTAAGTGAATGGGTAAAAAATAACCCACTGATCACAAGTTCACAGGCTCGTATGTCCACGTTGAAGCTGTAAAGCATCCCTCTAAATGCTGTTAAACCAGTGCCAGCAAGAAAGCTTTCCCCATAATCATAAATTGAAAAACCCAACTGAGAACATCTACTATGTCAGAAAAATAACAGGCAACGGTGAAGAAAGGAAAGTGAATACTGACTAAGATGCTATATCGGGGTGATTTGTTTAATAATGTAACAAAATAATTAATAATATTAGTTGGTTCAGATCTCCTTTAAGAAAACCTGTGTAAATCACAGAGGTTCACTTTTTTCTCAGCTCCTCTACATCACTGCTATGAAATAGGGCAGCAGAAACAACCTGTTCAGCGTTCCCTTCTACCCAAAGCATGGCTCTTGGGTAAGTGTTATAATCTCAGGCTAACACTTTTATGTTCCTGTTCTATACACCAAACTTAAATCCTTTCACAAAAACCAGAAAAATGAAAATCATAGGTTTACGGTGTGACAGTGGGATCATATTGAAAGCGTCATTTCCATTTTATGATGTGAAAGAAGGGCGGACCTCTAGGAATATGCCACATATTTTAACAATATTGGGAATAACCTTTTTAAAGGGATACACCTTAAACCAGAGAAAAGTATAATATCAGATGTCTCGTCTGTTATACTCACCGTGTGAATCTCAACACTTTGCAGAATAATTCCTGCACTTGTTGAACAGTAGGCTATGTCTACCACACCTGCGCACCACACGATTACGGTCTAGAATTTTCCGGCAGTTTGTATAGTATTTTTCAAAAACTGATGAATAATCTGGACCGTTCCTGAACTGTCAATAGACACTTTAAATACAAAATAACAATCTGTAGTTCACAAGGTTCATTTTTTTTTCTGTGATCGTTTCTTTCTGGCGACCCCCCGGTTTTTTTTAGGAACATGTTCATAAAATCGTCATGGATAACTTGCATTTTTTTGTCGGTTTCCCTGTTTTCATTCAATTGTGCGGCCCCAACGGAATAAAATAAGACAATGCTAATACGACACGGATTTTGCGATAACATGTGTGACATCTAAAAACCAGTGGTCGTTGCATTACGACACATGAAATCAGACCAATCAGCTTTCACTGACATATTTTTGTCCTATGCTGCTGTGGCAACTCCAGACCCCTCAATCTACTGCTTGAGATGTTCTATTTTTGTTCTGCCTGGAAGGAGTTTTTGCTTTTAATACCAACGGCCAGCCAGAGATAATCAATGATACTCTGTGTTCCTTTTGGAGCCACTGGGACAAGAGGGGGCGTTGGCTGCTGCGCTGCAGTCATGTTGTCTTACATACCAGCCACAGGGTTTCAAATAATGGGGGATGGGCGGGAGCAAGGCTCAGCTTCTGAGACACAAGATCCTCAGACTGAATCCCAGCACGGTTCAAAGGAAAGGAGGAGGTCAATTCATCCGATGGACTGTCCACATTGGGTTTATGTGTATTTTATAGTTTAATTAATGATAATATTTTTTTTATTATAGCGCCAAACATAATTCCGCAAGCACTTTACATTTCTTAGAGGGGAAAATAAGAACAGAACAAACACAGACAATTTAAATTTTAATAATAGCTACTGACAAATCAGGTTCACGTGTGATATTCGGTGAGGGCCTCGCTCGCAAGAGCTTACAATCTATTAGGGTGTATTGGGTGACATAAAAAGGCTAGACAAGTGCTTTGGTTTTACAATGGACAGCCTTGTTACTTAAAGATGGGTAGTATACATAAAACTGTGGGATGAACCTTTTGCCATACCATCAATTACATATAATATACAGTAAGTTGACCACTGTAGGTGGCCAAAGTGCAGGAAAGTGACGAATCTGTGACTGAAATTTGGGGGCTGTGTGACAATTGAGGGATCTCTGATAGGATTTCTTATGGTCTAGTGTTGCCTTAAATGGGGTTTGTATCACTAACAAGGATTGCCTTTTTTTTTAAAGATTCTTGCCAGAAACATAAGTTCAATTTGAAAAGTTAAGTCAATCTCACTTGTGTCCTACCTTTTCCTCGAGGAAAATATTTCATCTTGTATGGGCTTGCATCAAGCATCCTCAGGTGGTGCATATTTGCTTAAGACTGGTTTGATCTCTCTGATATGGCTGCCTGCCCTGGTCTGGGCTTGATATAGGCTACAGACCTTGTTTGATATCTCACACTGATTGGATTCCAGCGCTGGTGGCTATTATAGCTACAGGGACCTGTTTGATATCTCCTGTTAGGCGCTGGCCAGTGATGGTTTTGCACTATTGCTACAGACAGTTTATCTAGCCTGATTGTTTTCCGCCAGCGTGGGTAACTTATAGCTACAGGACCTGTTTGATCTATCCTGATTAGGGGATTCCAGCGATTGGGTTTTACGTATAGCTACGAAGGACTGTTTGATCTCTCCTGTTTGGGCTTCTGGCGGCCTGGGTTTAATATTAGCCTAACAGCGACCTGTTTGATCCTCTTCCTGAATAGGCATGCGACAAGGCACTGGTTTTTGCTCTATAGCATAACAGACAATGGTCTTGATCTCATACTGTTAGGTGCACCGCACTGGTTGCTTATAGCTACAGACCTCGTTGTGATTCTCTCATTGATAGGCTTCGCCAGCACTGGTTTGCTTTAGCTACAGAACCCTGTGTTGATTCTCTCCTGTTAGGCTGCCTAGCGACTGGTTTTGCTTTTGGCTAACGATCTGGCGCTTTTGCTGCAGGCCCTAGAGTAGAAGCCCAGTTGAACGACCTTAAATCAAAATGAACCAAGAAAAACAGGAACGAATTACTGTAGGCGACAACCACATATTAACAGACTTTATCTTATGTGATTGTCTTGCACCTTTGGAGGAGTGCCAAGAGGAGTAGAAGGAGGGTTTTTGCAGGAGACATGTTCTTTTAAAAAGCATTATGGGGCCCCCGGGCATTAAAAACTGTAGAGGGCCCTGCTCACAATACAGACATCAAACTAGGGCCATGCCTCTAGCCAAACCTGAAGCACATCCATATCTAACAACGGCCAATTATGTCTGATCATTCGGCCAGCCTACAAGACATATTTGGTAGGGCCTTTGCTCCATTCTCCAGCCCCAATGGGGTTTTTAACTAGTTTGCACCCATTTCCTATAAACACAAAAAAACTAAAAAGCAATTAGGGGGGCCAACCAAGGGACTCCAAGGGTATGTTTTGGGGGTATTCCCCGGGACATACATTAAAAATACTGGAGCCACCCCCCGCTGGGCAACTGCCTACTAATGTGCCCAATGGAAAAAAGATGGCCCTTTGGAGATATGGCAAATTAATTTTGCTCTGCTAACAGCTGTGGTGGTCACTTTATCAGCGATTCAACCATAGTCCTGCCCAATTATTTGAGAATACCGATGGACACCGGATATATGCACTATCAGGGGCAAGACACCAAAATCAACTGTACAACAAACCATTTTTCGTATTTCAGAGATGTCAAGGTGCCTTGGGTAGGGAGGTTCACTACTCCTATTTTTGCCTTATGTTTAAGGCCCACAAACCCCGCTATGACTCCCTAACTTGAACCTAATTTTAGATTCTAAAAGAGTACGTTAGTAACAAGTTAAACGAGATTAGATCAGGATGCAACAGGTTCGTTGGGCATAAACTTATTGTACCAGTGAGATGGGAGCCGGCCTGCTCACCATGTATGTGTCATGGCTTGTGATGATAATAGCAGCGACGGAAGAGGATAGTACTTCAGGATAACTCAAGGCTCAAAGACATGGGTGTTAGACCTCAATGCCCGGAAGCTGGGATAAAGAAGTGGTAGAATCCACTACTTGACATAATTTTTAGGACCTAAGAGAGTATTAATAAAGGCAGCCTGCGCTCTTAATGGCTCCAAAGGTTTAGTATTATACAATAGTAATTTCAACAGCAATACTAAAAACAACATTTCATATTAGGAGATGTAGACGATGTCATAGGGTTGCATCATGGGGGTAGGAAGTCACTACTCTTACTTTGCCTCTCTGTTCCAGGAGTTCACACCCGCTGCTGGAAACCTCCTTTGATCATATTTTTAGACCTAAGAGTGTTGTCATGGCTGCTAGCGCTCTAAAGGGCCTTTCAATATAGTTTGGTAAATCCCACGTAATACAACGGTAAACTTAAACTCCTTTTAGATTTAGAGATGTTCAAAGGTGCCTGGGGTAGGGAGGTCACAATACTCCTATTTTGACATTCTGTTTCATTTCACACCCCGCTCACTGAAACCCTCCTTGACATAGTTTTAGACACCCTAAGAGAGTAGTAAAGGCAGCTGAGCTCTATAGGGCCTACATTGAGGTGAAAAATCCATGAATTTACATGTAATCAAAAACCTTTTCATATCTCGGATTTGTCAAGGTGACTAGTGTAGGAAGTTCAATACTCCTAATTTTGCTCGGTTTCAGGTTAACAACCCCGCTCGAAACACCTCCGTGACATAAAGTCTTAGCGACCTAGAGAGTAGGTAAGATCAGCTGCATTTGGACAACATTAGGGCCTAATAGAGCGGAGGTCTGGCCTTTACTACTCTCTTAGGTCTTTTTAAAAATTAGTCATAGAGGGTTTCGGGAACGGGAGTTTGTTGACCTGAAGAACATGAGGCAAAGTAAGAGTAGTTGAACTTCCCTTACACCCCCCAGGCACCTTGACATCTCTAATATGATAAGAGTTTTTCAGTTTTGTGTAGTTTCTTGGATTTACAAAACCTTTGGAGGCCTATAGAGCGCAGCTGCCTTTACTACTCTCTTTGATATAAAATTATGTCAAGGAGGGTTTCAGAGCGGGGTGGGAACTGAAGCAGAAGACAAAATAGGAGTAGTGTTTCACCCATTCCAGGCTCATTGACATCACCTAATTATTATAATGAGTTTAGTTTAGTTGTGTTCTGGGATTACACACAAACTTTCTGAAAGGCCATTTGTACGATGCGCCACAGGATGCTACTTGGACTACTCCTTAGGTCTAAATTTATGTCAAAGGAGGGTTTCGCGAAGCAGGGGTGCGCTGAGTGAAAGGAAAACGCAAATAGCACCAAATAGATAGTGACTTCCCCTACCCAGCACCTTGACATCTTCTAAATAGGAAAATGGGTTTCATGTAAATTTTCTTGGATTTATCCAAACTTTGGGAGGCCTATAGATCGTCAGCTGCCTTTACTTACATTTCTTAGGTCTAGAACGGTCTTATTATGTTCATGGGAGGGGTTTCAGAGCAGGGTTGTGAATTGAAACAGGAACGCAAAATAGCAGAGAGTTAGTGACCTACCCTAACCAGGAACCTTTGGGACATCTCTAAATATTTGAAAAGTTTGTTGTTTCCTAATTTTTTTTGGATTTCCCAAACCTTTGGACCAGGTCATAGAGAGAAGCTTGCCTTTTTTACTCATCTCAAATGGTCCAAAATGTTGTCAAGGAGGGTTTTTTGGGATGCGAAGACAGTGTGGAATACTGAAAAAGAACGAGCAAAATAAGGAGTAGTGAACTTACCTACAAATACACGTACAATGGACATTAATCACTATGGACCATATAAAACTTTACCTTTAATGACACATGGATAAAAAATCTAAATAATATCTTAATATACTAATTAAGAGCATTATAGAGGACAAAAAACTATCCATTACATTAAACTACCTAACCAAAAAAGTTGGGGCTGCTGTGTGCGCCCCGGGACAATAGGGCTACGATCCAAAACTAACCTACACAATACTACTCTAGGTCTAATACTTACTACCTAAGCGTACACAAGGTCAATCAGGAAAAAATATATCCTATAAGGGTACATATAATACTAATGTGATTGTAAATCGTGTTTATAATCTATTAGAACACATACAATACCCATAGATAATGGATCTCGCAATATTAGGACACCTAAGTAATTTATCCAACGTGTTTCTACAACTAAAATGCACGGGGCTTACATACTCGGCGAAATAAGGTATAAATAAAAAAAGTTGGGATAGTGTTACAAACAACGGTTAAATCAATTTAAATACAGCATATAGTGATTATATCTCCATGGGACCCCTACAGAGTATAGCATTGAGGCGGTGTTGTTTACGCCACAGATGTCCTTGATTGAGATTCTCCCGGCTACAATGCTTGATGGCCATATGGTTTGAAAAATGATTAGTGGAAAGTCAATTGTACAGGTTTATTTGTTGTTTATTTTTTTCTGGTGTTATCCAAGGTTACATATATCTGGGTAGGTATCCTTGTTTTTTATACAACCTACTTATATTTAAGAGGGGAGTTTTGTCGTTTTTTATTAGGGGACTTCACATAGCAATAGGATTTTGACATCTCTAATTTGGGAGGAGATGGTTTGTATGTTAATCTTATTGGATTTACCACAAATCTTTGGTGGCCTATAGAGCACAGCTGCACTTTAACATTATCCTCTTAGGGATACAAACTCATTGTCAAGGGGGGGTTCTAGTGCGGGGATGTGAACTGAAAAAAAGAAGGCCAAAATAGGAGATAGTGACCTCCTACCCTAGGGAACCTTTCTTGACATCTCTAAATACGAAATGGTATTTCGGTTCATCGTAATTTCTTGTAAGACATGTCAGGTGCCTTAGGGTCTAGGGAGGTTCTCTACTATTTTTTCCTTCTGTTTCAGTTCCACAACCGCGCCTGCCGAAACCGCATGACTATTATTTTTAGACCTAAAAGTCGATGTAGTCAAAGGCAAGCTGAGAAATAAGGCCTTCATATCGTCTGGTAAAAAATCCCAGACAAAAATACACGAAACTAAAAACAATTTTATATTTAGAGGATGTCAAGGTGCCTAGGGTAGGGAAGTTAACCATAATCATATTTTGCCTATTTTTCTGAAACCTCCTCTGCCATTCTATTTTGACATTAGAGGTCTAGTCAGTAATGGCTTATAGATGCCGCAGACAGCTGCTCTTAAAGCCTCATAAATGTTTGGTAAATCCAAGGAAATTAATTCGAAAACCTTTTTCCTATTTATTAGATGTCCATGGTGACTATGTGGTAGGGGAAGTCATATATCTAACTATTTGCACTTCTGATTCAGGTCACATGCGGCCGAAATCACATCCTTGGACATAATTTTTTAGGGTCCTAAAGAGTAGTAAGTCAGAGGACAGTGCACACCTACTTTTTGGCCTCCAATATTTGGGACAAAATTGCTATTGATCTACATGATACAAAAATACCTTATAAGGCCTCGTTCTGCGTCAATCCGAATCCTTCCCAAACGACTCTTACGCAACAGAAATAAGTTACTGCTGTGCTTTTATCCCTGATTCCTGGCATTGGTACATCATGTCTTGTGATGAACGGAGAATATCCTCACCGCGCTGTCTTATCATCACGAGAGCATGAAATTATCAATGGTGAGCTTGGGCCGGCTTCCCTTCTCAATGTAGACGAGAGTTTGGCACGTGCATGGCTTCTCATGATCTAAATACTCTTTTGAAAATGTTTCACTTAATACCAATCCGGCCAAACATGCCAAGGAAGTTCGTTGAATCGTGTCTTTCCTATAGCTGATTAAGGTTTTAAATGTATGTATTCATTTTAAAATATATAAAATAGATCCTAAAGGTCTTTTTTCTTTTTCCTTCGAGGTCACCGATATTAGTTATGGGTCTAAAAAATCCCTCAGCCGTGTACCTTTACTAAACGCCCCGGAAAAAGATTTCTAAAATCTACTTGCAATTGGCGGTGTGTTACATGGGTAACTTGCGCCACGTTCACCAGGGAATAAATACCACGTAACAATTTATGTTGTTTAGATTTTTCTCCTCGCAAGAGTTCCATTTCACATTGCAGTATTGAAGCTCATATAATGTCTGCACATCTGGCAAAACGACTGAGTGCACAACTTTTGAAAAAGTTTAGTAGATACGTGAATTTTATTTTGTTTTGTGTTATATTTCACAGCATTTTGGGAATTGTTCAGCCAGAGATATTTTTGATAAAACACGTGACTCTAATGTCTCTTTTAATATCTAGCAAATAGGTGATTGTGATCCAGAGCGGGAAATGGGTACGAGCATTAGCTTGGACTTAGAAGACAGCAACGTGGTATGCAAACTGTCAGTACGGTTCTGAGGACAAATATAATAACGGACAAACAAGGGTTGTAGGTATTTATGTTTTTGAAGTTGAATGGTTGGTTTATATTTTGTGGGTGTGATAGGAGGTGGGCCTCTGGGCACACCTATTAATTGAGGCACTAGAATGGGGCTGCTGATTCATGTGGAGGGGGGGTTGATTTGTCCGTTTTGGACTTATGTGCTAGTATGGGTAAGGGATGTGGATAGTTTCAATCATCAAAGGAATTTATGCATGCGAAATGGGAAGAAGAGGTGGTGGGGGATTGGTGGGGTATGAGTAGAGGGATGGTGGGGTTTGACATGGATTAATGGGGGGGCCATTGGTGCTTGTGTGCGGGAGTAGAGTTCGTATAGAATTAATTGGGGACTTTATGTTTTTAGTAGTGGGGGAGGCTCAATAGGGGTCGGGTTCTTGGGTTTTTTTTGGGAGTGAAATTTGAGTGAGTAGAGTTGCAAAATGTGAAGTGAGTTGAGTGTAATGTGAGTGAGTGAGTGAGTGAGTGGACAATGTAGAGTGAGTGCGTGAGTGAGTGAAATGTGAGTGAAGTGAGTGAGTGAGTGAATGTGAGTGAGTGCAGTGAGTCAGCAGTGAGTGCCAGGTTCGAAAATTGTCGAAGTGACTGTGAATATGTGACGTGAGTGCAGTGAGTGAGTGGAGTGAGGTAGGAGTGCAGTGAGTTGACCTGTGGAGTGGAGTGAATGTTGATGAGTGACGTGAGTGAAATGTGAGTGCGTGAGTGGCGTGAGTCGAGTGAATGTGCAGTGAGTGAAATACGTGAGTGAAGTGAAATTGTGAGTCGAGTGATAGTGAGTGAGTGGTGAAGTGACGTGAGTGAAATGTGAGTGAGTGAAGTGAAATTGTGAAGTGAGTGACGTGAAGTGTACGTGAGTGAGTGAAGTGGTAAATGTACGAGCATAGTGAGTCGAAATGTGAGTGCTGGTGCGTGCAAAATGTGAGTGGTGAAGTGAGGGTGAGTGCAATGTGAGTGAAGTGAAGTGACATGTGAGTGAGTGAAATGTGAGTGAGGTGGAGTGAACATGATGCAGTGAAGTGATATGGAGGTGAAGTGACAAAGTGGTGAGTGACTGGTGAGTTAGACGTGAGTGAAGTGTGAAACTGTGACGAGTGAGTGCGTGAACTATGATAGTGATGAGTTGAAATAAGCCGGTGGTCGAGTGACGTGAAGTCGAAAATCATGACGTGAGGGTGAGTGAGTGAGTTGCAGTGAGTGAAAAAAATCAGTGCGTTGAGTGAAGTACGAGTGACGTGAGTGAGTGAAATATGAGTGAGTGAGTGAAGTGTGTGAATGAGTGTGCAATGTGAAGGGAGTGAGTGAGTGGGTGATGCATAGAGATGAGTGAAGTGAAAATGACGAAAGTGGAGTGAGTGAGTGAAAATGTGAAGTGCGCGATGGTGAAATTTGGTTTTTTAAATTTGAGTGGTGAACTGGGGTGAGGAAGGAGGTGAAAGTGGTGAGGGTGAGTGATGGTGGGATAGGGGTGAGTAAAATCGTAAAATATGAGGGTGAAATGGAGTGAAAAAAGGGGGTTGGTGAGTGAAGGAGTGAGTGAGTGAAGTGAGTGAAAAATGAGTGAGTGGTGAGTGATAAAAAGTGAGTGAGTGAGTGAGTAGAGAAGTGATGAGGGGGAGTGAGTGAAAAAGGGGTGATTGAGTGAGTGACTGAGTGAAGGGGTGAGTGAGTGGTGAGTGGGGGGGTGACAAATGTGAGTGGGAGTGAATTTGAGGACTTGGTGAGTGAACGTGGTGTGGAAATGGTAGTGGTGAATTTTATTTCATTTTCTTTTTTTTAATTCCCTTCTTTTAAATCTTTTTAATTATTTTTCTTTTTTTTCTAAATTATTAAACAATTTTATCTTTTTTACTTTTATCTTATTTATCTATATATTTTCTTTCTATAATATATATTATATCCTACCCTTCTATAATATCTATCTTCCCCATTTTTTTTTTTCCCTTCTTTTTCTATCCTATTTTTTATCTTTACTATCCTATCTATCCTAAATCCCTTTTTCCCCCATTTTTCTTTTTCCTTTTTTTTTCCTTAATTTTTTATTTTATCTATCTTTTACCTTTTTCTTTTTTCTTTTTTTTTCTTTATCTATTTTAC